>JAYKAV010003013.1:79985-197233 GCA_035582835.1 Phoebastria nigripes
TTGACTAGCAGACTACTTAGCAACAACTAAAAACATCAGTGTCTTATCAACATTCTTTTCATACTAAATCCAAAACACAGCACTAGGAAGAAAATTAACTCTATCCCAGCCGAAACCAGGACAATGCCTTTTCAATCCTTTATGAAAAGAACCGGGAATATGTCATAGAAATACATATTCTTTATGGATTTAGAGGACATAGCTGACTTGTAACCTGGTGGTAATTAATAATAATTCTAAAGATCGTGCAATTCTCAGTGAACTTCTATGTTTCTGTAAATGCTGTTAATTGAAGTATATATCTGGATCTTTGGTGGGAAAAAAAAGATTTATTTTTTTTCAGTACAGCTAAAAAGCATTGGTTTGTTGTCCTGATTACAAAAGAGACCCAGAAGTATAAATCAGCTGACAAAAGGTTATAAATGGAAAATATCATGTTTCTTAACTACAGGAATGTCTACAACTTTGAAGGGTATTAGCTTTTCCTTTACAGGAATTACAGAAACAGTAGAACAAGTGATGGTTTTAATACTACCGCTAAATTCCTCTGCAGCATATCTATCTAATAGAATCTGAAGTATTCCAGATTTTTAAAATTCAGTTTTCTTATTAAAGGATATATATAGAACTAAAGTTCTATACACATTTTCCTGGATGTGAGAAATAAGGGCTCAGTAGAAACATTACATGTCTCACTTTCTCATTTTCCCTATACTTGCATCCTGCCAACCCTTCACTTGTTTACACCCTCTTCTACTCTGTGTCTTTTTCATCTGAGTACTTCTCGGGTTCCTTCACATTAGGGGAGATTCTGGAGCATATTTCATCTTATCTGAATATAGACTTCTAAAAATACACAAATTAATTTTTCCCTCAAAAAATCTGTAACCGCTGGTAATAGAAACTCCATAGACCAATTACCTAAAACATAGAAATCTGATCAAAGATGTTTAAAGCTGTTAGGTTAGTCCTGCCTGAGAGTTTTGATCTTCACCCACTTTAATTTGTAATGTGATATACTTCCAGGTATATCATAACCATGAAGTTAAATCACAGAAAACAAAAAAAAAAGAGTAATTTTCAGCTTTTAAAATAATTAAACCGTTAAAAACAATGCGTATATAAATTATAAATGTTTAATGTTCACTATCATAGGAAAATTATTACTTCAGTTTTTACCTAAATTAATTTGATCCCAATTGCATAGAATTATTACTCTTCAGTTTTCTCTTGAATTTATGTTTGTCTTTAATCTGAAATCTCAGGCTTTCCCTGCACAGAAGTCCTCTGTGTTCTTAGTTAAGAGACTCTTGTTTTTGGCACATGCAGAGATTCTTTTTTCCTTAAGTTTTCATGGGTTCTAGTTCCTCTTACATGTTTTGACACAGTATGTGTGTGCCTTAAAAAACTTCTTTGAGGGTTTCCGTTTTATGAGGTAAGAGTATATCACTTTCCATTTCCCACTGACATACCTTCTTCTTGACTTCCATAGAAATATGAAGAAATGTTTGCATTCCAGTTTCACTTTCCAGATTCTTGCAACAAAAATTAAAATAAAAATGATTGGCTGGAATTTCAGACATTTGAAACATTTTCTCTGATTTTGATTATCTGACTTGAATTATTAGTCTCATAATAGAAGGTATTTTCTTTTCTAGATAATGTACTCATCCTGCATCTAACCTAATAGCTGTTCAGCTATCAGTTCATACTTTCTGTGGAAAATTGTTAATACAGTATTTTTGAGGTGTTTACAGAGATTACAGAGCACTTCACATTCTTTAGAACATTTATCTTTGCACTTTCTGGAAAGACAGAGTGGTATTAGTGGAGAACCATGCATTCGTTTTCTTTCCAGTTATCCATATCTGAGACCTCCATGGACTGTGTCACAGCTCCCTTCTTGTTCCTTCATCCACTCAGAGAGAGAGAAGAAGGGAGGGTCAGGATGCAGTAGTATGAGTTCAGTTCTCACCCTGACACTGAGCTGGGACAGTTCCAGGAACTTGGGATAATTTTTACATGATTTCTAGCAGTCGTTTTACTTGCTTTTTCTTTGTTGGTTCCCAGTAACACATCATACTTGCATTCCCTTGTTACCCCTAAAATGGGACTTTACCTGACTTGCAAGATTCCACTCTTTTAGTGACCAGTAGGTTTTCTTCTAAGGTTAGGTTTCTGCTAAGATAAGAAAAAAATAATTTGGATCTCTTCCTGGCTGTTGAACACAGACACGGAAAGTAGTGGCGGACTGTACATCTTGTAGAACTCTGATACTGTATTTAACATTAATTACATCTTTGCTTTACATTTTTTTGCATTACACCAAGAAGCTCAACATGACCTGGCAATGTGCGCTTGCAGCCCAGAGAGCCAGTCATATCCTGGGCTGCATCAAAAGAAGCGTCAAAAAGCAGGTCGAGGGAGGTGATTCTCCCCCTCTACTCCGCTCTTGTGAGACCCCACCTGGAGTACTGCGTTCAGCTCTGGGGTTCCCAACATAMGAAGGACATGGACATGTTGGAGCGAGTCCAGAGGAGGGCCACGAAGATGATCAGAGGGCTGGAGCACCTCTCCTATGAAGACAGGCTGAGAGAGTTGGGGTTGTTCAGCCTGGAGAAGAGAAGGCTCCAGGGAAACCTTGTAGCAGCCTTCCAGTACCTGAAGGGGGCCTACAAGAAAGCTGGAGAGGGACTTTTTACCAGGGCATGTAGTGACAGGACAAGGGGTAATGGCTTTAAACTGGAAGAGGGTAGATTTAGATTAGATCTAAGAAATTCTTCACTATGAGGGTGGTGAGGCACTGGAACAGGTTGCCCAGAGAAGTTGTGGATGCCCCATCCCTGGAAGCGTTCAAGGGCAGGTTGGATGGGGCTTTGAGCAACCTGGTCTAGTGGAAGGTGTCCCTGCCCATGGCAGTGGGGTTGGAACTAGATGGTCTTTAAGGTCCCTTCCAACCCAAACCATTCTATGATTCTATGATTCTATGATTCTATGATTTCTACTTAGCATTCCTCAAGCTCTTTTCCCCTTTCTATAGCACCAGTTTCTTTCCCTTATTTTTGCTCTTTCTTTTTTGTTCTATATCTCTCTGGTAATTAGATTCCTTTTTAAATAATACAAATGTTTGCTATGAGTGTCCATATCAATATCCTTGTTTAGTTTTACATGAATGTAAAATACAATCTTATATACATTTGTAAAATAAAAATCTCTCCAGTGTTTTGTGAATGAATACTATGTGCATATACAGATTATCCAGAATTTTGTAATTTATTATTTCTGTATGCAGGCATCAAGCTCTTCTGTAGTTCTGTCAGGTAAACATAATATCCTTCATGAGTTCATATGCTCCCTCTGTTCTTCCTTCATCCCTGTTTTTTGCTCCTTGCTCTGTCTTTTGTCTTCCCTTCTAACAACTTCAAAAGAGAAGCTGCTATTGTCAGCTGTGCTCCTTTTAACAGCAGTACAACTCCTGCTTCTGCTGCTGCTTTTTTGAAGCTGTGCTACCATCAAACAGCTGAGAAATGAACTGTCAGCAGAAAGTCATCCTGAGACTAGTGCACTCACTAGGTACAAGAACTACAGAATTATAAAAAAGGGTTAATGTTCCTGACATTTTCATATTCTGTATATATTAATATACTGTATATATTAATATAGGGATGTTAGCAATAGCTCCATAATTAAGGTTTCATTAAGTTTCAGGCATTCATGAAGCAAAAATCCTCTGTCTTTGTCAAAAGCATTTTTAAAAATAGGAAGAAAATCACAGTGATCTGCTTGTTTCAGATGTATTTTACTAGAAAATAATTACACATTTTAATTTTTTTTTTAAATTAGTCCACTTTCAGATCATTCATTTTACAAACACACCTGATTTTACCAGGTGGTGATGAGGTTACATCTATTTCTCTGGCAGATAATTAGTAAACATTTAATTACAGTGCGAAATCTCAGACAAGATGCTTTTGAGATACAAATGGATTTAAATCAGAAAGTATGCATAAGAAGAATATTTAAGCCAGAATCTTAAGGGAAAACGTAAAAGGATTAAAACTTGGATCTATCTTTACCTAGTATACCAGCCAGTGAGGATCAAAAAAGGAGATCTGTGCCTTCTCCACTTGTTCACATTCATGCATCTTAAAATACAGGGAATTGAACACTTAAAAATACCGATGCATTGTTGTAATACCTTTTAGCAGTTAATGTAAATACATATATAAAAATATCTATAAGAAAAATAAAATATGTATATACAGAAAACAAGCCTACTTATGGGCTAACTCAGAATATGAGAATCAGTAACTGTGCTGGGCATGTCACTTTACTAAATTGCACCATATTGTTGTTGAAAAGCATTTTCCTATTTAATAACTTTATTAGCAAGGATTTTATCAATGGTTGGTTGAGAGTAACAAATACTAAGGACTAACTGTTGTTTGTAGAGGCTGCCAAAAATAGATTGTCTGTTAAAAACATGGGGAAAGAGATAAGATACAAGTGATTTACAAAAAATCACTATATATGTCAGAAGCAAAGAAACTAATCCAAGAACTGGTTTGCACACCGTTTTTATAAACCATCATCTGTTTTAATGCAAAGACAAATGTACATACCTTCTTAATAATGATGTTTTCCCTGATTATTTTCAGTAGGTATTTAAGAAGCATACAAATGGTAAGTCGATGGACTAAAAACATCTGGACTTTTTGCAGTTACCTTATCTTTAAATTATTGGCAGAATGTGAGGAGATTTCTCTTTAAATGTGTCAGGATAAAAAGTTTGAAAAGATACAAAATTATTACATTTGTGCCAATAAAGATTAGCCCTCATTTGAGAAATATTTCTTTGTTGAATACAGTATGCATTCTTACAATTTTTTATTCTATTCCTTATTGGTTTTACTTGTTTGCATGATTTAATTTCATCAACATGTCAAAGCAAATTGTGATATTTAACCACAAAGCAAAATAAATTGCAAGTGGTCATAAAAAACTGATACAGTTACGAAGTTTTACTTCATCATTTTCACTTTTAACAGAGTCAGCATAATGCTGTTCACAATCCCTTCAAGGAGAGATTGTTTAACTTCTGCTATATATGGTATTCTATAACTTCTGACAACTGGATTTCAGACATCACAGCCCATGTTTATAGCATTCCTTAAGGACACCAGCTCCTTTTTCATGAGTTGTGCTCATAAATTATTTTCCTGTGCTCTCAGAAGCTCTGTTCCCCAGATCTACCCATATTCTACTTACCCTCCTAAAATTAAAGATGGGCCTTTCAGGCAATTCAGTCATAGTCTATTTGTCTGTTATTTCAGCTGGCATTCTCAAGCAGAGCATTTCACAGTATTCTTCCTCTGTGTCAAAATATGTTTTTTGCCTAATAAAGCTTCATCCCATAGCTTAATGGGAATTCAAATCTGTCTTCTCTAGATAGGCAGCCATTTGAGCCCAGTGTCCACTTGCTTGCCATCATACTGATGTACGAAAATAGCCTTCCAGCTTGCAGTTTCCTCTGAAAGATTGCTGAGATCTGGTTTCTTTGACCTGATCCCCTCACTTAATCTCTACTAAGGTCAAGATAAGTTACCCCTAATATACAACAAGATTTTTTACTCAGATGGTTCCTGATCTCTGTTCGCAGAACCTGCCTATTTTGCTTAAGACTCAGGCTTTTTCCTGTGAAGGCAACTTCCCACCATATAGGCTAGGTAGCATGTGCTCTTTTACATTGCCAGAACAGAATTCTTCAGAGGGACACTCTGCCTCCTCATGTTCACTGTAGAAAGATTTAAAGGACTGTCCTTTCAAAGGATCTCATACCACCTAGCAGATAATATGAAGAATGCTATTAGTCACCTGTAAGTGTGACTTATAAGCACACCCTAGACTAAAATTCAGCCAGTAACACTTCCTGAGGTTTCAAGGAGTAATGCTACCTTTGGGGGAGCTGTCCCAGATTTTTTACTTTACTAGTAATAACAAGGACCTTCTTCCAAGTTTTTACTAGAGGGCAACGTGAATGGACAGACAGAGTCACTAGGAGAAGAGAAGTAAGCTATTCACCTGTAACTTCACTTCTTCAAGACATGTTGTCAGTATATACATTCACAACCCTCCCCCACTTCATTCTCTCTGAATTCAATGTAACTTACAGATTTACTTATTGATAGAAATTGTAAATGCCTGGAACAGCATGTGCAGGGAAGGGAGAAGAAGATAAGGAAACAAATGATGCAAGATGTGCATATATCAGTTATGCTAGGGTTAAAAAGCAGTGACTTTTTTAACAGTGATAGTGCAATACATTTTGAAAGAGAATTATCAAACTATTGTAGAAGGAAATCATAAAAGCCAAAGGCATAAAATCCAGTCAAATTAAAGTAGCTTTGGAGTTAATTAGGTATTCCAAATACAAAATACGTCTAAGCATAAAAGATTTTCAGTAGGTGATCAGGATTTGTAACAGACTGAAGAAACCCTGTGTTGACTAGAAAGCTGCTCTCCAGGAGGGAGTTTACATTGTGAACTGTTTCTGCTATGAACTGTACAAAAGCAAATTATCAGGAAGTTGCAAGCACCTGTTGCCTCTCTCTACCTGCTAAAATATATTATCTTTTTCTTTCTGTTTTGTCCTCCAAATTAAAGTTGATCATTTTCTCTTTACAAATTAGTAGGTTTTCCAGCAAGGAGCTGTCCCAAGTACACCCACATTCTTTATACCTCTCTGAATAAAAATGTTAAGGGATGGTCTAAGCTGTGGCCACCTCCAGCAGCTCCAGGGAGGGAGCCTGGGACTGGGACTCCCTCCTGCCCAGCTGCTGGACCCAGCCCAGCTGGACCCCTCAGGGGTCTCCATCCCCGGCTGATAGACATGGCTGCTGCTTTCCCATTTGCAGGTTAAACCATGCAAGTACTAACAGTGAAGCCGTAGTATTTTACAGTGAAAAATCACTGGTTTCTGTTACCCTCGTCCCACACATTCTCCATGGAAACAAACACCTTTCATGATCCAGAAAAGGCCACATCTCTTTATACACACCACAAACTAATGTGCTTGAGATTTTTGCGATAGGGTCATTGGAAAAGAGACTTCTATTCAGAATGAGAGAATTTTAGTTTGGGTATCCTGTCTGCAAAAAAATATAAATAATGTATGTATAAACTTTAGCTTTTCAGTCCATAATTAAGGAATATTTTGACAGTTATCTGAACACTTGAATTCTTGAAGTTAAGCATGTATCCCAGAGACACACAGACATGTGCACACATGTAGACACACACAGAACACGACACAGCTGGCTAAACAGGCTGCCACAGGCAAGGCACTGCCTTCAACAGCACCTGCCTAGAGGACTTGCATAAAACATGACCGTAGAAAGCCAAGTTCTCTCCTCCTCTCTGGCTAGTAGAGATGGAAGTTCACTAGTGAAGACACACACATGACACCTGCTAGATTCACAAGCACATGCACATTCATGGATCCCCCAAGTACCAGCATGCCCTGCTGTGTCCATCCGATACCCCTGCCCAGATCCCAGGCCTTCTTACCCACCCCACAGGTCTCCTACACGCTGGCTCACGGACAGACACATGCACTCACACACCCGTCCCCCAGGCATTCCATACTTGGGGGTCCCCCAGATACCAGCATGGACCCTCTACCTATCTGATACCCATGCCTGGACCTGGGGCCTCCTACTCACAGGTAGTACATCTTGAAGTTTGCTAGCGAATACACTTGCCTACACTTAGAAGCTGGCACGAGGCACACAGGCTGGGACCCATGGTCCCACTCCAGCCATTGGCACTGAGTCCCTTACTCACTTCACTCACACCAGTCACTCCCAGTGACTGGCAGCTGAGACCCTCACCCACACCAGTAGCTGGTACTGAGACCCTCACTGGCTGCAGTTGCTGGCCCCACAGGCCCAGGGGTGCCTGCACCCTTGGTCTGACTCCAGCTGCTGGCCCCAGATCCACTCAGGCCTCTCTCATCTATTACTGGCACCTAGGCCTTGCAGGTCCCCGCCCCCCACACTCACACACAAACACACTTATCCTGGTTTCTCCCAGTAGCTGGGTTTTGAGACATGCAACATTCCTACCCCAGTGGTTGGTGGCTGAGACCCCCCATCTGCTCCAGTCCCTGGCACTGGGACTCCCACTGGTTCCATTAGCTGACACCCCAGGCCGGGGTACCTATACCCCCGGTCTGACTCCAGTAGCTGGCACCAAACCCACTTACACTGGTCACCCCAGTAGGTGGCACTTAGTCCTTGCAGCACTCTAACATGTGGGATAGAGAGTGAGATTACACAGAGAGGTAGTTAAGAAAGGATTTAATAAGAAGACAGGACAGACTGTGGTGATCAGGCGCAGAGCTCAGTCAGACAAGCATGTTGACTGGCCCCGTTTTACATGGAACTTTCCCCTTTTATACGCCTTCAGGTCTGTTCCTCCTTTGTTCCTCCCCAGTTCCCTGTTTGTATACATTGCCTCATTGGTTTGCATAGTTCCACCAACATAACCCTGCCCCAGTATCCCAGACCCCCAGGTTTGCACCCTTCTCAGTTGCAAAGTCCAGGTCGACACTCTTTGAAGTCGTGCCTGAAGTTTCTTGATAGCCCATCCGTTAGTGTGACTGACAAGATTCGTTTCTTGACATTGTTTCTGTTATTTTTTGTCTGTCATGTCTGTGTTTTGCTTATTGCCTTCCCCTTTTCCTTATCATCCCATTTTGACAGGGTCCTCAATCAGATAATCTTACTGAAATAAGCATTCCCACACTCTGCATGCCTGTACTAGTTAGTGTGACAGACCAGGTTTGGTTCTTGTTACTGTCTCCATTTGTTGGTCAGGTTTGTGCCTCTGCATGTTTTGGTTTCCCCCTTTTCCTTATCATCCCATTTGACAAGGTTGTTGATCAGATAACCTTAAGGAAGCAAATGCTCTCTCGTACCACATACCCTCATAAAAAGTTTATTTGTATGGTATATGCGTTGTGTGTTTTTTCTCAACTCAGCTACAGACAACAGATAGGAGATGTGCTCCAGACAAGCTGGAGAATTAGATACAGATATGATTCTGGAACTCAAGGTTCCAGGTTTCCAAATATTATGATTCTGGAAGTTAAGAAGGACATAGTAAACTTATGCTCAAATACTGCTGAACAAATATATGCAGTAAATTCAATTTCATGACCTAGCTATTGAGTCTTTTTTACTTCAGTTAAATACAGTAAAAAACAGATTAACAATTTAACAGTCTGTCTTAAAGGGGAATTAAAATCCTGAACAGGAACTGTGTCTTACCTTCTATGAGAAGTAAATACAGTTAAATTCAAAGGACAAATTCATAAAAAAATATCCATCCAAAATAATTTGCAATTGTAGGTGTCAGTTCTTCTTTTAATAGACGAACCATGTGCCATCCATCATTTAAATAAAAATATTTTGCTATCATATTTACAATATACTATTTAGTGGAAGTGAACAAAGTTTGAAAGTTTTTTAAAAATATCTTTTTATTCTTAGTTTGAACTGTGCAAGTTACACAGTATGTCTGATGTTTTGCAGATAACAATTATTCTTCTCATCAAGTCTGAAATGTATTAATTATGGAATTAAATAAGGAATTATAATTCCCAGTTATTAATTGGGAAGGGTGAATTGTTCATAATCTTTACAGAGATTATAAGAATGAGATGATGTTCTCTTATAATTTTTGTTTTCTATAATATGGTTGAAAAGCTGAATGAAATAGTAAATTAGTAAGTCATAATATTATAGTATTTTTGTGATTCTTTTTTTTTATCATCACCTTTGTCACCTTAATGATACTGCTGGATATAGAGAAAAGTTCACCTTCAATTAATGTGAAGATCTCTGTAGGGTTTATGCAACTACAGTGGTATAAAAGTAAATTTTGTCTTTTGGTTATTTTCTTTTACTTTGAACTGTTATCAGCTGTTGATACAGAGTTTAATTTTATTCTCACAGTCACTCAAGCAGAGTCCTGTATATGGATAGAAGACTCATCAATGTTACATAGGCATTATGACTGGCGGTGGCATTCCAGTAGTGTGGAATATTTTTGGAAGGTCCTATACTTCAGAAGTGTGACTGTCTCCATTTTTGTTTTCAAAGCTAGTGAAAGGAATTTTGGAGAACAGTTTCTTCACTTGTATCTTGTGGAGGGAAGACCAACAGCTCGATTCAGCTGTGGAARCTCTCAGAACATTCTGACTGTATCCGTCAATCAGTCCATTAGCAAGGGTATACCCATCCCTATCACAATAAGGTAAGAATTTACCACTGTGTTATACTGAAGAGTTTTTGTCATATACATTGAGCAATAAAGTGTGACTTCACTTCTTTTTGACAATAAAAAGACAAGTCATATTGGAAAGCAAAAGTGTATGCATATTTGGAAATCTTTTTCATAAGGTAGTGTCCTCCACTGAAAATACATTTTAGTTCACACAGATTAGTTCAGTCCTTTGGAGAACTTATGAATCATTCAAACTCCAGACACTTTTACAGATAAAAATGAAGTCAGTTTGAGAAAAATGAAACAATTTAAACATAATGTTGGAGGTTACAAATGGGTAGCTCATAATTTATGCTTATTAATTTACACATTAAATAAATTAGATTTGTCATCAGAATTCTAGTGCTAAATATCGGACTAATTTATTGTTTAATTTTAAGATGAAAAATTAAAAATGGACATGCTCACAACATCTCGCAATGCAGTAAACTGTCATATCTACATATGCAACTGTACTGTCAGCAGTATACAATGGAGGCTGACAACTACTGTCATTTTTCATCTAGTATACACAATAGTTCACAGAATGGTTAACTTATAATTTTGGAAAAGGTATTTGTATCATGCCTCGGTAACCGAGGATTAACTCTCTTCCACTCATGGAATTTCATATGTGTAAGTTAGGAAAAAGGTAAGAATGAAATAATATAGATGTTGTGTTATATTTATATTAGTAGCCTTAAAATAATGGTAAAGTATTTAATGTTTACTTTAAAAATATTTTAGAAATAATTCTGATGCCTATATGAAATTTCAAGTTACTGTGATTAAGATATTATTTTATTTATTACATAGTTAAAGTATCAGAGCTAATTGCTGCACCTGAACTGTAAGCATTTGTGATGTGAGGGAACTTATTGCACAAGTTATTAAGTTAAAGGTAGTTTTAGCTAGGACCATTTTTGCTGTTAAAGGATGGTATATGAAGGAGACTGCAAAAATTACCCTGAAATATGCACATCAGAGTTCCCAAAATTACCTTCTTACTACCAAAAAAGGAAAACAAAAGCATCATCTGAAGATTTTTGCCTTCTGAACTGTTTCTGTATGATGTAAATGTCGCAAAATTCTAAAATGCTGCTCATGCCAGGAGGTTTGATGATCTCAGTATATAGAGTGGATTGGTATGGGGAGAAAAGACTGTTTAAGCTTTTTTTTTTGTTAGATTTTATGCTCACCCCATAAGCTTCACAATATTCTTTTAGAAACAACTTGTTAGAATATAAATATAAAACCTCATTTCAGTATATGGAAGGATGAAAGGATCTACCATTTAAGAAACTGTTTCATTTCCATCTTATATTTCTTCTCAGCCACAGGTCTGTACATTACTCTTATGCTCCATTTAAAACAGTTTTTTTTCCTTTTATTCTATATTAGTATTAATGCCTAGTATTAGTGAAGCAAAGTCACATAGCATACATTCAAATCTAATTACTTGTTAGCTGACAGTGTATTAATCTATTTTAGGATTTTTGTACAAATTGTAAATGTATATAGAATTTACAAAGAAAATTCTATCCCTTCCTCTCCCTAGGAGCCAGCAGATAAAGAATTTTTTTCTATTAGAAGATACTTAATAGAAGTATACAGCTCAATACTAACAAACAATTCTAAGTTTGTTTTGTAATCTCAGAGACTACTCTTGTGTGAGACATTGGTCAGCTAATTGCACTGTATTAGCTGTGTGTCGTGGTTTCCCAGTTGGCAACCAAGCAGCACACAGCCACTCGCTCACCCTCCCTGCCCCGGTGGGATGGGGGAAAGAATCTGAAGAGCAAAAGTAACAAAACTCATTGGTTGAGATAAGAACAGTTTAATAATTGAAATAATAACAATAATAATAATAATAATAATAATAAAAAAAATAAAAATAATTGTAATGAAAAGGAAAACGAGAGAGAGAGAGAGCAACAAAACCTGGGAAAAACAAGTGATGCAACCACTCACCACCTGCCGACTGATGCCTAGCCAGTCCCTGAGCAGCGATCGCTGCTCCCCAGCCAACTGCCCCCAGTTTATATACTGAGCATGACATCATATGGTATGGAATATCCCTTTGGCCAGTTTGGATCAGCTGTCTTGGCTGTGCCTCCTCCCAGCTTTTTGTGTACCTGGCAGAGCATGGGAAGCTGAAAAGTCCTTGACTTAGTGTAAGCACTACAACTACTTAGCAACAACTAAAACATCAGTGTGTTATCAATATTATTCTCATACTAAATCCAAAACACAGCACTATATCAGCTACTAGGAAGAAAATTAACTCTATGCCAGCCGAAACCAGGACACTGTGGTAGCGTTGTCTCTGCTTCATAAGATTAAGATATCAAAATGCTGTACAGATTTCAAAGCCTAATAATATCTTAGCAACAAATGCAGCTAAATGGCATTGAAAAGATTGATTCTAGTTATAGAGTTCAAGTTCACACTGAAAAATAAATTTATTTCCCTCTTTTTTACCTTAAAATTAACACTTGTATATTTATAGCTTCATTCTCCATGTTGTTACAGTGAAAAGTAATGTCAGTTCAATTTACACATTACCTTTGTTTACTGGAATTTATACTGCTATCTTTAAAACAGTGGCATACTAAATAACTTGCAAGGTGTGATTGTAGACTGTGACTGGCGGGGATTTACATGCATCTGAGTTTATGGGCTTGGCCTTCAAAAAAGACTAGTGATTATTCCTGTGAGTCCTTCTAAAATGTAGAGAGCGCAGTATATCCTTCACCAAGCAGCAATAAAATTGTAATCCTTCAGCAATCATCCTTAACCTCTGCCAAAGAAAAAAGCAAACTTGACAAGGCATTTGTGGCCCCCCAGGATCTTGTATCATAGGCTATAAAATATGGATCCATGACAAAACTGTTGATTTATGTTCTCTTAGTGGCTGTTGAAGATAGATAACTCTATCTGTATGTTTTATGTGCAAAATTATTGAAGTTTTTCCCCTGTAATGCAGGAAAAGAGACAAAGCCTGGAATAAATAACTATTTTTGTTACTGTTTGAAAATGCTCCAATTGGGAGACAATATTTCTGTTAAATTTGACTTTGAACAAGGCTATAAGATCATATTTGACAGATATTCCAGTTCTGGATGCAACTACGGCTCCAGTGGATAAACAGCATAATTAACGCGACCAATAACGTCTGTAGAAGCAGATTTTCATCTTCTTAAACTTTTTCTTTCTAAATCCACCATATACAGGAAGCTAAGATGTCTCCATAGTTTACAGCTATTACTTTCTCTTAACTATATGATTAGTTTCCTTAGATATGGCCATTTCTTTCAAACCTGATGAAGATTACATGAGTTTTAAATGTTCATTGTCTTTACGGTCCTTGTGAAACAATAGCTTTATAGAAAAAAACAATAAAACTCCAATTGCTTACTTTTTTTGCCTTGCTTAAAGAAACTAGAGACCTCTTTCAATCCAGTTTTATTCATTGTTTCCATTTCTGTTTACTTTAGAATGATTTGATTGCTGGTTTTGAAATCGTGCATTTGTTTGGGTTTAATTTTTTGTGATTCCATAATTGAGATTGTATTGATCTTTTCAGTTAAAGCTTTGAGCACATACTTGAGATGTAGTTTGGATTGCTTTTATGGATTTGTTCTTTAAAATTATTCAAAGAGCATTAGTTCAAACACATTTCATGCCATGTGTGGGTTCTGAAATGTGTTTGCCTGATGCAAAATTTGCTGTACGTTATTTGTGGTTAAAGTGATATGACTGTCACTGGGGCCAGATGGTATTTCTTCAATTCAGTGGTTGAAGGAAAGTAACTTCAACAAGCAAGAGATTGAGATAAACAAGTCACCAGGATTTTGATTTTGCTAGATAGTGGGATGGATTTTGGCTTTTAGAGTAGGTATACTGATTTTTTTTTTAGGCATCTTACACTTTTCTTCTCTAAATGATAATTTTTAAAATTATTTTTCCTTAAAAAGTTTAGATTGTCTGTTCTAGACAGTGATAGGGAACATCAGATTCTTTTCTGTTTGGAAGATTCTAGGCAAGCAATTAATTAAAATCTTGCCTGTATAGGATAGTGTCACTCTTTTCCATCTTACTTACCTGCAGAATTGTCAGAATTTTGCCCTGGAATTTAATGAACATAGTGCCCATCCCCACAGAGCTTTATTGTTGTATTATGTACATTGATATTTCATGTATCTTCCAAGTGAACATACTGAATGTAGTTGTTTCCAGTTTTTCTGTCACACTTTAATTAGTGGTATGGATGTAAGCATTTACTCATGGCTGAGAAGGGCACCTTTAGCTGTCCATAAAAGCATTTCTTTGTTAAATAAATTATTCAGTTAATATTGTTTGGCCAACTCTAGCCTAGACCATGCAGTTGTACAGAAGCTGCTGAAGTTTATTATTTGGTCTTCATGCTTCAAAAGCAGATGACATGTTCTGAACTGTGAAAGTCCTAAACATGTTTTTGTACCTCCACATGGAAACTTTGGCAAGATGTAATGTACTGAGTGCAAACTACATGATTATATTATCAGTGCCCATGTTTTTACCTACACTTCTACTTCCTCCTTTTCCACAGAAGAGACAGTTGTTTGAACTGATCTTACAAAGTTTTTTATTGCATGTGCATTCTGCAAATGTGTTTTTAAAAAGAATATGTAAATCACCATCCATACAATCTGTTGATTCATTTTGAGTCCTGGTGTTTACCTATTTCATTTCATCATTCCAGAGATATGTATGTTTTCATATTAGTGCATACTTTTAAGTCATCATTTTATTAGTATTTACAGGTGCTGGGTACTCTGCATAGTGTGCAAGTATTACTGAAAATTACATTAAATTAGTAAAACAAAAAATTACTAATTTTCTGATGTTTTGCTATTGTTTCCAACATTACCAGTTACCTAGGAATACAGGAATTTTTTGTTTGACTAATTGGAAACATCTGAGCAGCTCTTGGTAAACGTCAGTGGCTTTGTATCTGAACAGGTATATGGTGTAGCCTATATTCATGATGTGTGGAAGACATTTTCCTGTCTTCAAATGCTCCTAAGCTTCATACTTGCAATACTGAATTCCAACATAATCAATTATGTGATGAATGAGAAATGGAAAGGTGTTTTGGTAGATTACTCAAGCCAACTTGATACAATATCACCATCATCTTATCACACCTCCCCTTTTCAAAATTCTTTGAAGGTTAACAGTGAAAGCAGTCTGGGGGTGATTTAAAAATTGTTATTCTATCATATGAATTTATAAATTGATAAAGAAAACACATTTAGATGTGGTTTTGAAATGGAATATCTTACATACTGTATATTTTAATTTTGAATTTTAAGTCAGAACATACATGAATCATACCCATGTGGATGTTGTGTTCCATAAAACTGGAAATGCTGTAGGACATTAAGTAGATTTAATAAATTTTGAATTGAATCTGGATTTACTTTTAGAAGGACTGTATATACAACTATAGAAATTGCAAATCATGATAACTCAGCATAAGTCTTAGTGGGACAAAACCTAAAAATGGCTTTCCTAGAGATGATTTTCCACTGAAATTATCTGCAGTTGATGACAGTTTATCAGGCCTTGTAAAAACAGTGGACTCAGTTCAGTTTGTAATGTATATCTATTTCATAAAATCATCGTTACATTTGCCACTATAAGGTAGGAAGGTTTGTGCAATGTATGCTTTTATAATGTTTGTTCTCTGAAAACCTTAATCCCAGTTCCATCAATCCAGCTGTTAGAGTTTTACATAGGTAAATCACTACATCTGTTAGTCTCAAAAATAGTCCCATAATACATGCATTACATCAAATTAATGCATATAAATACCTGTATATGCAATTAAAATTTACCATTTGATGGAACATTAGAATCAACCAGTTAAATTATTCTGTGTGGCCTGCTAGCTGAAATAACTCAAATAAGAGAATGGATTCTCAAGTATAGAAAAGATTACTTTTTGTTTTCTTTTCAATTTCAGATTTTTGTGTTTGAACGGAACATTCAGTGTGTTTAGAAACATGTCACTTTCTGAAACATTTTTTTTGCTTTCATTCAGCAACAGTATTCTGTATTTCATCAGTGATCTGTCAAAGCCAACAAAACAACTGCTACGGCTATTCCAGTTCATTAGCTACTGACTTGAAGAGCAGATGTTTGAACTCCTGTACCCTTCATGCTCTGGCTTAGACTAGGTCTTCTTAAATTAACTGACCTTACAGGAATTTCTCAAGAACACAGAAACACAAAATCACATCACTGTTTAGGTTGGAAAGGACCTCTTGAAATCATCCTGTCCAACACTCCTGCTCAAGCAGGGTCACATAGAGCATGTAGGACCATGTCCAGTCAGGTTTTTAGTATCTGAAAGAGGCTCCAGTCCCTTACTCGCCTTTGTGGCCTTTTGCTGAACTCACTCCTGTAAGTCCATATCTTTCTTGTACTGGGGAGCCCAGAACTGGATACATCACTCCAGATGTGGTATCACCAGTGCAGAAGAGAGGGGGAAAATTACCTCCTTTGACCTGAAGGACAGTCTTGCCAGTAAAGACTGAGGTAAAGAAGGCACTGAGTATCTCAGCCTTTTCCAGGTCCTTTGTCAGCAGATCACCTTCCCTATTCAGCAGTGAGCCCACATTTTCCTAAGTCTTCCTTTTGCTGCTTGTAAAAATGTTCTTGTAGAATTCTTTCTTGTTGCCCTGCATGCCACTTGCCATAGTCAAGTACTCGGCTTTCCTAACCCTTTCCCTGCAAGATCAGACAGCAGCTCTATACTCCTGGATCACCTGCCTGTGTTTTCATGCCTTACGCACTTCCTTTTTATGTCTGAGTTCAATTAGAAGCTACTTGTTCACCTGTGCAGGCCTCCTAGCTGCATTTGCTTGATTTCCTACTTGTTGTGATGGACCTTTCTTGAGCTTGTAGAAGGTGTTATTTGAATATCAACCAGGTCTCCTGGACCACTCTTCTCTCCAGGGCCATATCTCATGGGTTTTTTCCAAGCAGATCCCTGAAGAGACCAAAGTCTGTTCTCCGACATCCAGGGTTGTGCTCCTGCTTTTTGCTTTGTTCCTTCCTCTTAGGATCCTGGATTCTACCATCTCATGGTCACTGCAGCCAAGGCTGCTTCTGACTTTCACGCCTCCAACGAGTTTTTCCTTTTTTGTAAGTATCAGGTCCAGCAGAGCACCTGCACTTACTGGTGCCTTGATCACCTGTGCCGTGAGATTGTCAATGTCCTCTAGAAATCTCTCAGATGGCTTGAGCCCTGCTGTATTGTCCCTCCAGCAGATAGTTGGGTGGTTAATAACTCTGCTCCCAGTCCGAAAATTCTGCCAAAAACTTTTGCATCTCTGTCTTAATTGGGTCATGACCAGACTGATTGCTTCATTCTATTATGAAAGAACTGTAGATCACATTGGATTTGGTGATGTCCCCTCAACATGGGCAAAGCCTAGTAGAATACACATACTAAATGGTATTTCTATGGTAAATGCTTGCAGACTACTGTGTTATTAGTTGCATACAGTACATATTGACTTAAAAATTCTTTTCTTTCACCTTTTCTTTATGCAGTTATCCTCAACATAGATAATTCACCGAGCTTTTTATGGCAGCTGTGTTAAGGGGAGGGCAGAAGTGCCATGTGCTTTGACCATGAATTTTTTTTTCTTTTCCCTTGAACAATGTGATTTTTTAAGAATGCAATTATGATTTTATTTTGATTTTTATAATTTCTAGCTGGGTAGATTTATTCTCATATGAAATTGAATTTCCATCATTAACTAATTTTGGATGGTTTATTCCAAAGTGGCTCACCACAGACCAGCTCATAGTATATGGATTCACAATACTTTCATCTTCCCTTTCATAGTATGTCATTCTACTTTTATCTCAGATAAAAGAGCTATATCACTATAGAAGTGATGATATCTGCTGTATTTTCTTATTTGCAAGTTAGGGAGCTGCAGTAAATGTCATTTCAGTACCTGCAAGGATGTGTAGTCCAGAAGCTAAAACAACTGATGGAAAACAATGCATTAAAGAAAGTTTAATCACTTCTGTTGCTAGGTGTAAGTTTTCTTCAGTCTCTTTCAAATACTTTCATATCAGTATAAATTTTTAAGTGTGAACTGTAGCAACAGTTCAGTAATACCTAGTAGCATAGTACAGCACTATCAGCTGCCTTTCGTGAAGTGGCAGGCATCCAGACCTCTTCTCACAGTTGTGGTGATCAGCAACCCCCATCATACTGAACTGGACTCTGTGTCACAGATGGAATACTATGACCTACCTGAAACCACAGAGGTAACATAAGAAAGGCAAAGCATATTTACTGTATTTCAAAGACAAAGATATTGAAAAAATAGGAGACTGTTGATTACTTATGTTATTTAAGAAAAATTCTAATAAGTCGTATTCACTCCATCTAACTTTACCTGCTTTCAAGTTAGGTATCTAGTCTAAATGAGTTTGTATAACTATGTGGATTTATGGCAAAAAATAAAAATTCATACAGTGCTCAGACTATTATTGCTCACTAGGCCTTTTTGCCATTCAGCTAAAAGTCGGCAGCTTGTTACCTACCTCCATTGAAATATAGAGGTCAGTGTTTAAATGACGAACATTCTGAAAAGATAAAAGAATGGGCTGGCAAAACAAAATTTATTCCTTTCTCACAATCTTTTTCCCCATCGATAACCCCTTCTTTCTGTTGCAATTACTGCAACTTCAAATCTGCTTGAAAATTCAAGGTTCTGATGTTGTGAGCCTTAATGATAAAAGGAATACATTTTATAAATGTCTTTAGTACCATGAAATATAATAGCACAGTGACAAAGTTAATTGAATTTTAAACAAATTTCTCTTTCTTAAGTTCTGCTAGTATGGCACAGCTTCCAATCTCCTGTTGAACACAGAATCTGAAAAATTAGATTTTGTTGGTAATTTTATGTAATCAAATTTTACGTCAAATCTGGCATTTTGTTAAATTAAATTCTGTCTGGGGGCAAATGCTGACTTTTAACTCAAAAAGATGTTCTGAACTTGAGCTTGAAATTGACATAGTAAATTCTTGTCTGTCCTTCAGTGTCCTGAAAAAAGAGGGCATAATTTAACCTCTATTCCTAAAGGTATCATCCACCAGAATTTAAACTTTTTGCTTGATAGAATAAGAGATGCTACAGATGACTGTATTCCCTATAAGAGACAAGGATAGCTCTTATTTTTACCTATATTATTACCCGTTTTAAGAATCATAGAATCATGGAATCATAGAATCTATGATTCTATATTATTATCTGTTTTAAGAATGTAACATACTTCATTTGTATTACCAATGCTGCTAGAGGGTATTTATATTTATAAGCATGTTCAACTTAGCATAATAAAGCAAAATCAGGTAACACAAAAATCACAGTAACCTTGGCAGTAGGTTATTTTGGATTGCATTTACCTTTGTAGGATGAACTAACTCATCCTAAAAGAAGAGAAGACTGGTAAATCCTGACTCATTTAGAGACTTTTAGTGTAACAACATATCATCTTAAAATCAGCACAAGAAATAAATTCTACCAATCTGTCGTTTTGTTGGCACAAGTATAGTATCCTAGGAATAGATTTATTTATAGTGTACATATATACATATTATATGTGAAGAAAGACTGTTGTGAGCTCCTTTCTTCAAGCCTGTGAGAACTGGTGACCTTTGACTCCAGTAAAGTTCTTCCACTTCCTAGACAACATTTGTATTGAAAATAGAGATATATATTTTGTTTCTCATTTTGCAATGTTATTTTGCTTGCCTGCAGGCATAACTGTCTCCTAACTATGTAAAATAATTAATCATTCACCACAAAGACTTGAAGATTTAACTTTTCACTAATGTACAAGAAATACAAAGTGTCGTGGTTTAACCCCAGCCGGCAACTGAGCGACACACAGCTGTTTGCTCACTCCCCCTGCGGTGGGATGGGGGAAAGAATCGGAAGGGTAAAAGTGAGAAAACTCGTGGGTTGAAATAAAGACAGTTTAATAGGGAAAGCAAAAGCTGCACACACAAGCAAAGCAAAACAAAGAATTCATTCACTGCTTCCCATCAGCAGGCAGGTGTTCAGCCATCTGCAGGAAAGCAGGGCTCCACCACGCGTAACGGTTACTTGGGAAGACAAACGCCATTACTCCGAACGTCCCCCCTTCCTTCTTCTTCCCCCATCTTTTATTGCTGAGCATGACATCATATGGTATGGAATATCCCTTTGGTCAGTTGGGGTCAGCTGTCCCAGCTGTGTCCCCTCCTAACTTCTTGTGCACCCCCAGCCTACTCATTGGTGGGGTGGTGTGAGAAGCAGAAAAGGCCTTGCCTCTGTGTAAGCACTGCTCAGCAATAATGAAAACATCCCTGTGTTATCAACACTGTTTTCAGCACAAATCCAAAACATAGCCTCATACTAGCTACTATGAAGAAAATTAACTCTATCCCAGCCAAAACCAGCACACAAAGAAATGTTTTATGATGGTGAGCAAAAAAAGAAATACTTCTGAAGCCACTTCTGTCTTGTCAGTGGTCATTTTGACATGAGTCAAGCTTTATATTTTGTATACCGACTGCCCCAGTGAGGGTGCCTGTATAGCCTAGTGGTGGAATGGAAATATTTTTTAACCTTTCCAGTGGTTAAGGTGCATTCCTGGCCAATAATGTTGTTGCATTTCTGCCATTCTCCAACTCTAAAGTAGAGGACCATACTTGAAAATAATAATGAAGGTTGACATTCTCAGTTTTGACCACTATTTTTATTATGTCCTTTTTTCCTAAGGTAAGTTGAACATCTCAGTAATACTCCTCATACCCTGAATTTCATTGCTGTCAATTATTGATTGTAAAGAAATACCAAGTGGTTCAAGACAGCATATTTTCTTTGTATTTTTCCTACTAGAATTGAAATGGTAAAAGGAATAGGACTAATGAGGGATGCTTACAAACTTTGTCATATCACTATTCACATGTTTAAACAAGATCAGATATTTAATGAACATGATAATCTCTAATGTATGTTCAGTATTTCATTGTTATGCATATTGCAGATATGTTGGTAATTCGATAACTGAATAGATTGTTAGTTTTTCATGCTATGGCCTTCATAAAGCATGACTAAAGTATTGTATAATTCAGAACATTCTAACACCTTCCTGTTTAGCAGCCCCTCTTACAAAAAGTGACAGAAATAATAGCTAATGTAATTTTCAGAATCAAGAATAACCAGAAAATCTCATTTTCCAAAGAAAGCTCTAGGATTAATAATCACATTAAAGAAACAGTTTCAATACACTGTTGATAATTGCAATAGTTAGTTATTACTTTCTTAGTGACTGATGTTGCTAATAGCAGTTATTAGTTTATGTGATTTTACTGAAGCTCTATGTCACAATTCACTGGGTCTTCTAAAGACAATGAGCTGCGGATTCACCAGAATTAGGGTATACATTATAAAACATAATGAGTGCACGTTTCATTACTTTTTATTTTTAGATTTGGCTTTGTGTTATAATTTTAAAATTTCAAGTTTTGAAGAATCTCTGTGTTTCTGCAAGGAAAATGGCAAGATTAAAGTTCTAATAGTCTGTATAGCCCAATTGCTGTTTTTTGGATACATCTGCTTTGAAAATTATATGATTTGCTTTTCAGCAATGTTACAGCTAAAGCATTTGTAAGTGTTCTTTTTATTATATCATGGAAATTCTAAACTGCATTTAACCTAAATTTCCAGAATCTTGCTAAGCTCTTTAGAACTCTCCCTTCATGTATTAAAGGAGACACTGCTTTAATGGTGCATACTGATCCTTTCAAGTGTGCTATAGTTCTCCTTTTTCTGTGTGCTGCATAAAGCATTGTATTCCAAGTACTGTTGATGTGATTGCTTACTCACTGCAGTTTCTCTAGATAGATAGTTTCTGCTCCATGATCTCATGGGATTCACTTTTTCGTCTTCTTGTGGCTGGGGAAGACTGCGTGAAACAGATAGTAATGATTTCAAAATACTTGGCTGTTCCCTTTGTTCCAGGGAAGAAGCAGGATGCAGAGCCCTTCTGATCTGCTTGGAAGAAGAACAATTCTTTCACATACATGATAGTACAAAGGGATTTCAGTACTACTGAAGAGACACTAGGTATTCTACATGAAACAATGCAGATATCTGTGACATGAAGGAAAAAGGAGCCACTGGATTGCAGAAGGAATAATAAACTATTAAAATTCAAGATAATCTGGTATATTGAAAAATATTTGTTTCAATATTCAATATTTTGATAGTTTCAATATTTATTTATTTAATAAAGTATATAGAATTCTGAAAAATTCATTAGCTTGTTATCTGGTCACCCAGTGCTTCACACAGAGGACTTTTCAGACAACTGTTTGGTTTCTGTTAGTTTGACACAGCAAACTCCAGCAATAGAGTATATCGCCAAATAGCTTATGAAGGTGCCATGTTGTCTTCTTCCTAAGAAGTAAGATGATAGTAGATGTTTACTCTGTTGAGTATTTGTGAGTTCTGAAGAGCTAAACCAAAAAAAAAAAAGTGAAAGCAAAGCAATTTTTTTTAATTCTCTTCCTCAAGCCTGTTGTTGCTTAAGTGGAAGATCAATACAGAAATAAAATCGGTTCAGTGTGCTTGTAACAGTTTGCAATTCTCTACAGGTTTGCTTTAGCTGAAATCAATAGGAAGTGCTATTTGCTCTGTGGATATTGAAAATCAGTAAAAATTAAAAAACAGTAGGCAGCTAGCCTTTGCATGAGTGTCCGAAAAAGGAGTGGTGGAGGGAAGGGGAAGAAAATGTATCTCCCAACAACCCAGGTTGGCTCTCTTTGATACACGTCATGAGCACCAGTAATTGTAGAGGAATCATGGAATCATAGAATCATAGAATCATTAAGGTTGGAAAAGACCTCTAAGATCATCGAGTCCAACTGTCAACCCAACACCACCATGCCCACTAAACTATGTCTCTAAGCGCTTCATCTACACGTCTCTTAAATACTTCCAGGGATGGTGACTCAACCACTGCCCTGGGCAGCCTGTTCCAATGTTTAACCACTCTTTCAGTAAAGAAATTTTTCCTAATGTCCAATCTAAACCTCCCCTGGCGCAACTTGAGGCCATTTCCTCTCGTCCTATTGCTAGTTGCTTGGCAGAAGAGACCAACACCCACCTCGCTGCAACCTCCTTTCAGGTAGTTGTAGAGAGCGATAAGGTCTCCCCTGAGCCTCCTCTTCTCCAGGCTAAACAGTCTCAGTTCCCTCAGCCGCTCCTCATCAGACTTGCTCTCCAGACCCTTCACCAGCTTCATTGCCCTTCTCTGGACATGCTCCAGCACCTCAATGTCCTTCTTGTCGTGAGGGGCCCAAAACGGAACACAGTATTCAAGGTGCGGCCTCACCAGTGCCGAGTACAGGGGCACGATCACTTCCCTCCTCCTGCTGGCCACACTATTTCTGAGACAGGCCAGGATGCCCTTGGCCTTCTTGGCCACCCGGGCACACTGCCGGCTCATATTCAGCCGGCTGTCAACCAGCACCCCCAGGTCCTTTTCCGCCAGGCAGCTTTCCAGCCACTCTTCCCAAAGCCTGTAGCGTTGCATGGGGTTGTTGTGGCCCAAGTGCAGGACCCGGCACTTGGCCTTGTTGAACCTCATACAGTTGGCCTCAGCCCATCGATCCAGCCTGTCCAGGTCCCTCTGCAGAGCCTTGCTACCCTCGAGCAGATCGACACTCCCACCCGACTTGGTGTCGTCTGCAAACTTACTGAGGGAGCACTCAATCCCCTCGTCCAGATCATTGATTGAACAAGACCGGCCCCCAAAACTGAGCCCTGGGGAATGCCGCTTGTGACCGGCCGCCAACTGGATTTAGCTCCATTCACCACAACTCTCTGGGCCCAGCCGCCCAGCCAGTTTTTTACCCGGCAAAGAGTACACCTGTCTAAGCCATGAGCCACCAGCTTCTCTAGGAGAATGCTGTGGGAGACAGTGTCAAAGGCTTTACTGAAGTCCAGGTAGACCACATCCACTAGGCGGGTCACCTGGTCATAGAAGGAGATCAGGTTGGTCAAGCAGGACCTGCCTTTCATGAACCCATGCTGGCTGGGCCTGATCCCCTGGTTGTCCCGCACATGGCTTGTGAGCGCCCCCAAGATGAACCGCTCCATAATCTTCCCTGGCACCGAGGTCAGGCTGACAGGCCTGTAGTTCCCCGGATCCTCCTTCCGGCCCTTCTTGTAGATGGGCGTCACATTGGCAAGCCTCCAGAATCAGAGGGCAGGTCTCCACAAACAACGAAACAGGCAGTCGTGCAGTCCAGATTGCTGTGGGGTTAGCTGGATTTTCTCCTCTGTGCTGAGGAGAAGGGAGTAGTTCTTCTTAGTCTAGGTAATCAGCTCCTAGCTCAGCAGGAAACTTCCTACGTGGTTTTAAAGAGTTTGGTTAATCTCAGCTTGTTACTTAGTTTGCACAGCTCTGAAGTGGGAGTAGTACTCACTTATCTCAGAAAGCTGTTCAAAAGATTAAATGTATCTAGAGATCTGGAGACACTCATATTACCACAGTTCTGATGGCAAGTTTAGTATTTAAACAGATTTAAAAAATGTGGCATTGAGATCCTGGTGCATGATCTGTATTTTGTACTATGCTCAGTCTAGCTCTGTGACCCAAAATCATCGCAGGACCTCAGGTATACTAACTTGGGATCCCTGTTTCATACAATTCATTGGAAATGCTTTTTTCATGAGGGATGAGGGAAGGAAGAAACACCGATGGTTATTCTGTGGTTTATTATTATTATTTTAATTGCTATAACCTTATTTTTTCTAACTTCTTGTTTTCTAAATAAAATTCAGGCAGATATTTAACATATAGTTTGCACATGCAGAGAAGAAGGATCAAAACAGGACATCAGGCAGCTGATTTTTTCAAGACTAGCCAGTTTAGGTCTAGTTTTATATATTGGCAGTAAGAAAATTCGGTGCTGCAAATTGAATCACTTGATTAAAGAGAGTATTGAGTAAAATTTACACATGCATTTGTTAAATAGTCCTGCTTAGTATTCAGGTTAGAGAGAGAGACATGTGAGCTGCATCCTTCTGAAAGTCTGAAAGAAACTCATTTAAGGAACACAACCGAGGAAGGAAGGTATTTCTCTCCCTGTGACTGAAGTACATCAACCATGTGATGAATTTATATTCTGGAATGTAGTTAATTCAGTTGGGAAAAGTTTTTTATTCATCTCTCCACCACCTTGACTGTCCTCATTATCCTTTGCTTGTTCTTTGAAGCACATATTGACCTGGCTTTTTATTAGACCATAAACTGTCCATGAAACTTTCTTCTCTGCTTGCTCACCCTTGTGTGCCGCTTGCCTTTTGTCCCACTCTCCTTAGCTTTGTTGATCTATTTTCTATGTAGTTACTGATGCTGCTGTTACGTCTGTGATCACCTTCATCCAAAGATGCTTTGTCATTTTGTGACCATTACTTGATCTTGTCCTTGACAGGGCTGGGAATACAGAATTAAATAAAAATACACTTCACTGGAGGCTGATTGCAGATGGAAATTTAAGCTGTGGGTAAATGTAGCAGAAACTATAGGGCAGACACCTTCACCAGAAACAGGTTAGGTGTGCAGATTTGTACTAGTATTACATCATGCAGTTCAAAACAAATAAAGATATTTTAAAATAGTTAGGACTAGTTTTCAAAGGCATTGCTGTCATACTGGTACGGACAATAAGTTGTGCAATAAGACACTTACTTAGGTTTTCAGCTAATAAATTTACGTCCACATGTCAGTAGCTTAATCTTTTAGCAAAGTGCATGCAAAGTTTATGGAGAGAAGGTGTACTGGGTGCAGGTGCCCAGGCGCTGGCAGGGGTGGCTGCAGGGCGGCCTCTGTGAGGAGAGGCCGGGGCTGCCCCGTGCCGGACACAGCCGGTTCCAGCCGGCTCCAACCGACCCCCCGCAGGGCACAGCTGAGGCCCGCAGCCAAGGTGGTGGAGCCTCTGGGGAAATGTATTTAAGGAAGGGCAAAACACCACACAGGCAGAGTGAGGAGTGAGGGGGAAAGAAAGAAAAACAATCCTGTGAGCACCAAGGTCAGAGAAGAAGGAGGGGAGGAGGCGCTGCAGGCACCAGAGCAGAGATTCCCCTGCAGCCTGTGGAGAGACCATGCCAGAACAGATACCCTCACTGCAGTCTGTGGGCTGCAGCAGGTGGGTATTTTGTGAAGGAACTGTGGCCCGTGGAGAGTCCACACTGGAGCAGGGGAAACGTGTGAGGAGGAAGGAGCAGCAGAGAGGAGCTCTTATGGACTGACCACAACCCCCCCATTCCCCATCCCCCTCCTGCACTGCTTGGGGTGGGGAGATACCGGAGTTGGGAATGGAGTAAAGTTGAGCCTGGAAGAAAGGGGGTTAGGGACAAGGTGTTCTAATTTTTCTTTTTGTTTCTCACCACCCAAATCTATTTAATTGGCAATAAACTAAATTAATTTCCCCCACACCAAGTCTGTTTTGCCCATGATGGTAATTGGTAAGTGATCTCCCTGTCTTTATCTCTACCCGGGAGCTTGGTCATCTTATTCCCCCACCCCCACTGTCATGTTGAGGAGGGGGAGTGAGAGAGCAGCTGGGTGGCCACCTGGCAGCTGGCCAAGGTCAACCCACCACAGAAAGAACTGTGAAGTGATACAGAGAGTGATTTTTCTACATTCCTTGCATACATAGTTGTGTGGGCAAAACTTCGTAATAAATATGTGACCTCTGTAGTTTGTTTAAATTATAACTAGTGGTGCCTTGTGTTGGATAAGGTTTTATTCTTCTGTTGTTCAACAGAAGGTAAAGGTGAATATATTGTAGAATTCTTGTAGTCACATTATAAGTGTTTGCATATACTGAACATAGAAAAATAATTAATGTCTAGCAGTACTGGTGCTATTGTCTTTCCAGAGGCATGGAAAACATCTGCTGCATTACAAGGTATTTTAGGATATAGTAACTATTTTAACATAGTTTGTAAACAGGTTCTCTGGGTCTGTGGAAACCCTGTGCTTTGCTATGAAATGATGAAACTTTATATAAGGCCAAATCTGCATTTGAACTCGCACTCCAAGTGAACTGTATTACACAGACATGTAATGTGGAGGCTTGGAGTACGTGAAAATAAAATTCTTCTCCAGGCTGTGGACTGCCTTTTCTGGAGGCTTTGCTCAACTGCACTATCACGTTTGCTGTACATTTCCCCATTTGGGTAAATGGTGCTTATACAGCATCAATTCACATCTGTGCCTTGGGCTATGTGTCCCTGTGGTTTTTCTTCTACAGCTTCTATGTGGTTCACAGTGCTGGGCAGCCTTTTGCATTGATGGTGGATATGACTTCCTACTGAACGGATGGGTTTTAGTGAGAACACCAGGAACTAGGGATCTATACATTGTCACAGAAATTGTTTTATCCCCCCTACAGTTCACATTGCCTTGTCAGAGCTGCCAGCACCTAGGGGACTAGTAGTAATGAAAGATGTGAATGTGGGAGCATGCTGTGTTGCTACTAAATTCTCAGCAGCTGTTCAAAACACCTTCAGAAAATACATTTTCTCTTGCATTTGAATACATTTTATGTAAATCTGATAGGTGGTTTGGCCCCTGGGTTTTGTTCCCAGCACTGTCAGAAATAATCTTCTGCAACCTCTTTTGTTCACCCATCTGGAAAATAACAGGATTACACTTGCCTGCCTTCTCAGGGAGGGTGTAAGTTTTGCTCAATGGCGAATGTTGTGAAAAATACAAATCTAAACACCAGTCTGTGGCTGACATAAGATGAGGCATGATCTGACCATTTCTTTCCTTGGCTGAAGTAGATGAAAAGCACTCTTCCTGAAGCAGCCAGAGAGGAAGGTGTTTATTATTAAGATTGTGAGTTCTTTCTTCACCTTTAACAGAAGAGAAGCACATATCGCTTTGTTTTAGTGAATTTATTTGGACCAAATACATACCCCTGTAATCTTTCTGTAGAGTCTCTTTTACCCCAGATTTCTAACTGTATTTCAAATGTAGGTAGTGAATCTGGCACTTCTATCATACCACTTTGTAAACAGTGTTTCTTCAGTTCCCATGTAGAGCAGCATGTACACAAGCAGTTTTACTGAAAACATAAGGTGGAGATATGTAAGATAAAACAGGCTCACAGTGACACGAGTGGAGTTTGCTGGTTGCTTGATGCAGATGATAATCTCAGCAGCAGCCTATGCCAAATGTATATACATGTTTTTCAATTTTAGAACTCAGTGTGGTGATGCACTGAGGTTCTCCCAGCCAATTATGCAGTATTGCTGGTCTTGCTAAATACCCAGTTCCTGCTCCAAGGGCTAGAAATGCTTTCTAAAGCCTATATTATTTCATCTGTTTCCTCTTAACCCCTTTAAGCCTCAAATTTAAGCCAGAAAGTTTTTGGTTTGGTTTTTTTTCCAAAACACAGAGCACATATTTAATAATAGAGAAATTCTCTATTTAATAATAAAGTGGTAGGCATCACCATTTGCTTTGTCTCTAACAAAAATTGCAAAAAGTCTTAGAATGCTAAAAAGTAATCCTATGGCATTCAAGTGTTCACACGTTCCAACACATACAATATTCATTCATATTGAATGGCAAATGGCTGTATATTATTGCATATACTACATTTTAGCATAAAGTATTTTGAGCCAATACAACATCTGTGACATTTTATTTTCTTGTGAGTTTTACACTGATCAGCATCTTACAGCTTTTGGAATTCATGTATCTCTTTTTAAAGTCCTCTTTGCTCGGGAAGGTATTGTCAGTCTTACTGGGCAGGCAATTGAAGACAAGGCTGATTAACTTAGTCTGATTAGCTGTGAACTGCTGCAGAAATTCTGCTGATCTGACTAAAAGTCATCTTTTGGGGGATTTGGTAATTTGGATTTTAGTTGGATCAGATCTCTAATCACACTCCCTGAACAGCTTCATTAAGGTGCTATTGGGCACCATTCTTTTTGGCAGCATCACAGTCTCAGATTGACTAAAACTGCCCCTTATTAACAGTAGATTAAATATGAAATATTTTACCACTTAAGCAAGTATGGCAGTCAGACCCAAAAAGAGGCCTAGATCTTGGAAAGTCCTCTCTCATTCTTTATAACAGATTCTTTGGCGAGTTAATGTGTAGAAGAGAAACCTTGTCCAAAGACAGTAGGTCCAACACTGTCAGAATTAGTTCACTTCATACCACTGCTTTGTGATTTAAAGTGATTTGTCCATCTCATTTTAATTATAGCTGATCATGTTTTCTGACAGGTTTGCAGCAAGGTTTGGTAGCTTTTATCTTCTTGTTCATGTAGTACTAAATAGTGATTAAATGCAGAACACATTTTTGCTCTCACTTAGAATTCTTTCTATGATGTTTTCTTTTTTTTTTCTTTTTTTTTTTTTTTTTTTTTTTTTTTGAACACTACTCAAAATCTACTTTAAGAGGACGGTGATAGGATAAGATGTCATTTTTCTCAGTTATAGCGGGAAGACTGTTAAGTATGCCAAAGGTTGCACACTTAATATAGAAGACCAAAGGGCCAAAACATTTACAGCTACATTAAGTAGGAAATGAAGCAGCACAGAATTGTTCAGTTTAAATTCAAGCTGAGCTGCAAGAAGCTGGAATATCTCATCTCACCTTACACAAGTTCTTGAACTATACAAGAGCTAACATTTTGCCACTTGCAACTTTCACGGCATAGTGCTGCTGCATCTTCAGATGATAAAATAAATTAAATTGCCTAATAACTGGGAGAATTGTAGGTACATATTCTATACTTTTCAAATCTCATTGCATACCTTTAAACAACAGAAAGACAAAAATTCAGAGATTCTATTCCTCCAAACTGCATATTCAAACATTTGAGATCTTTTAGATGTCAGCAGCTGAGAGTATCCCTGCTCATTTTAATCTCAGATAATTGAGGATAGTTTTCTATGGGCTCCAAAGAACTTCTCCTATAAAACTAGTGTGCTTTAAATCATTATGACGGATGGAGGACTGGTAAATTCCAAAACGTTGAGTTGATCAAAGATGAGTATTAAAAACTTTGCCTAATAAGCTTCTTTGCTCTCCTTTGCAGTTTTCCCTCTGAAAATAAGCATGCTATTTACATCAGTATAGGGTTGGTTTCTGAGTCAAGCTGAATTAAGAGCTGTTTCTTCCCTACCTACCCAAACTGTTATATCAACATTCAGCAGTGACAACAGAAGACAAACACAGAACTTCCTTTGCTCCCCCAACCCTTCCTGACTGAGAAAAAGGTGATGAAAGGAAGACAGTGAAAAGAAAATAAAGCTAATTAATCATGCAGTAGATTTTCCATAATAGATTCCCCACACAACTTATTCTGCTTATCTAATTATATGCAGCACATATGACAGTTGAATCATCATCAGCATGCACCCAGCTGTTCATATGCCAGGCACAGGTGTTTGGGTTTATTTTTTTCCTTCCTGACCAGACAGTAGCCTATTTTTGTTATTATCTTCTTAATTTGAAAAACAATCCCATAGCTGTTTACTGAAAGCAGTGGTAGGATTAGCTGATCTAATCCGGCTCACCGTATCTTCCTGCCCACTCTCTTCCTCTGGCTCGCAAATGAGAGGCAGATGCATAATAGGGGAATTTTTCCATATTCATCATAAGCAAAGCACTTAATATTGACTGAAGACAGATAAATATTTAACTGCTGCAATTTAATCAGTACAGTAGGTAGGTTTTTGTCCTGGTTCCGGCTGGGACAGAGTTAACTTTCTTCCCAGTAGCTGGGGGTGTGTGCTGTGTTTTGGGTTTGGTATAATAGGAGCGTTGATGGCCCATTGATGTTTTGGGTGTTGCTGGGTGGTGCTTGCACCGGGCACTTTTCAGCCTCCCATGCCTTGCCAGGTGCATGGGAAGCTGGCGGGGGGAGCATAGCCGGGGTGGTTGACCCAGCTGGCCAATGGGGTATTCCATACCATGCGACGTCATGCTCAGTATAAAACCTAAGTGTGTGTGGGGGCTCTGGTTTTCTGGGACGGGCTCGCGCGTTTTTCCGGCACATGTCGGTTCGGCAACGCGTCAGCTCGGCAACACGTCGGTTCGGTGGGTGGTGAGCAGTTGCATTGTGCATCGCCTGTTTTGTATATGCTATTGTTGTTGTTGTTACCGCTGTTATTATTACTGTTCTACTTTGTTTTATTTCAATTATTAAACTGTTTTTATCTCAACCTGCGAGTTTTCCTACTCGTGCCCTCCCGATTCTCTCCCCCATCCCAGCGGAGCGGGGCGGGGGGGGGTGAGCGAGCGGCTGCGTGGTGTTGAGGCGCTGCCAGGGTTAAACCACGACAGTTTTTTAAAAGCAAGTTGGGTTTAGGTTGCTTCTTCTTAATTTCTAGTAACTTCGTATAGGAATGATTACTTAGTGAATATAATCATGACAATCACAGAACTTGCACTCATTACCTGACATATTTGGCATTCCTGGGACACAATCTTGGGCAAGTCTTTTCATCTGTCTTTGCTTCAGCTCCTTCCCTGTGATACAATATTCGCAGAGATCTTGTTATTATAAAATTCATTAATAATCACAAGTGCTGAGATGCATAGCTGAAGACTAAAATAATCTAAACAAATAGCTTATGTCTGATAGGTAAAGGTGTTTCCTGAAATACACTGCTATTCAGTTAAAACATTTAAAAACAGATTGACTTTGCTTTAACCTACTGCTGTCCTTTCTGTCTTTCCAACAAGGCTTTCATCATCGTCCCCCATAATACCCAGATAATATCCAGATCAGCTAAGTGGGTGGAAAATTTGATGGTCAGCAGTGCATAGTCTAGCTGGCAGTCAGTTACTAGTGGCATCCCTTAATGCTCAATACTGTGACCAAAAGAAACAATGTAGTAGTGCATTGGGTCCTTCAGAGGAAAAGAATCTTCCAGCACGGTCTCCGAGGGATTGCTTCATGGGCATGTCAGAAGTATACTGCTATGAATGCTCTTCTGACAGGTTAGAAATGTTTTTACTATACCACATTCTTTGAAATTATCCTTTTTTTTCCTGTCCTATTTAAATTTGAAGGACAACTTTCTTCTCCAAACCTTGCAAATATACAGTATGTAGGCTGGGATATGTTGATATATTTAGTTTGATCATTTTTTAATAAGCTTGTTTTGTTCTTGCTATTTTGGTGTTTAGAGCTTGAGAGAGTGACTTGAAATGAAAGACAACTCTTTTTTTTTTTCACTTTCTAAAGCAAGACTTCTTTTTTTACAACCCATCTGATGAAACTCAACTACTGATCATTATTGAATCCTCTGAGTAAAATGACATCCACAATGTGATTATATTACCATCCATTTTTCTATAGTGCCCAGTATTCTTTTATCTGTTGCAGTAAAAAAAAACCATAAAATAACCTTTGGAGAAGGAATGCTGTAATGGGACCAGTTAGAGTCATGAATACAAACATACAGAAAACAGCGTTGAAATGTAAAAATCAGTGTATACTTTGGCTTTATGGTGGGCCATATTAAAAGAGTGTCTACTTTTAGGCCCCTGTTAGGACACTTAGGTGTTAGAGTGCCTAAAAATTGTCTGTCCTTCAGGCCGATTCAGACAACTTCAGTGAGTTGTTTATTTTTTCTGTTGACTGCAGAGGCAGCCAGGCACCTCTGTGACAATGTGTCACTTCCACGTGTTGAGTTGCAGCATTTAGTATCAATTGGTAGGGAACAGGACAATGTATGGGACATGCCTGGCTCACGCCCACACATTATGGCATTCCCTCCCTTTTGGGATACTGAACATTGACTCTCCCGATGATACAGAAAAGAAGCTTAATAAAACCAGAAAGAAACCAGAAGCAGCTTGACTTCAGGCTAGTGAGGTAGAATATTTCTGTTATGTTTCCACTGCACTTCGTGTATGTTATTCAGTGACCTTAACGACTTCAAAGTATGTAAGAAGTTCTTGGGCCAGGTGACTCCCCTTCACAGTGGTACAGGCTCATTCTTGTGTTTCTTCCTGTGACCCAGCAAATGATACTTTCCTTTCTGTGTAGTGGCCTGCCTTCAGTGAGAAGACTGGAAAGTGGTCCTACTCCATCTCAGCCTATTCTAGTTTCCACCTGGATGACTAGGCCATTCTCTTGGAGTGTGCACTCTGACGCTTTACGGTTGAAGAAGACTAGACACAGGGTCTCCTACTAACCAAATTCCCTAACCACAAGACTTTTTTTATAGAAAATGGGCTTCTGAACACCTGCCTTTTTTCGCTATGTCGTATGCTTGTTTTAACATGTATGTGTTTATTATGCATACTTAACAGAGTATTTGTTATGAAAAATACAGTATTTTGTATGTTTATGAACTCAGTCATTTGTTTTGTAAACAAAACTTCATAATATGTTTTTTACCAAAAAGACAGGCAGTCCAAGCATTTTCACATTCTTAATTTTTCACTGAAAGTGTGATTTACTGCTAAATAGGTCAGTTTAAGGGTAAGATCAAACCAAATGGGATTTATGCCTGCTGTGGGAACAAATCTGAATGAATTCACACTTCCAGGCGGGAATTTTGTGATTTCACATTATTTAATAGGATAGTTAAATTGACTCTGATTTAATTTGTGCATATAATGTACACTGTTGCAAATCAGAGACAGCTGAATCTGAAATGAATTTTTGTCAGTTAGAAATGTTTATTCAGATAAATTGAAACTTTATTCAGTACTTGAATTTTTACCTAAAGTATCTACGTGGTTAATAGCAGTGAGCATCCCTTTGAAATGAAACAGTTAATCTCAAGTTTTTTTTCTTGTAGTGAAATATTTTCTAATATTTCCAAATTCAATATGTGTGTATTTGCATTCATAATATTTAAGTGAAAAAGTGGACATCAAAATGAAGAAATAAAGCACCTCATCTGTAAGGAAAACCAGATTGTACATACACAGCAACAGTCATTGTGGTGTTTGTTTACACTTCCATAATTTCCTTAACAACTTAAATTCATAAAATATAATCTTTTTAAAAGGCTACTGTCCTACATAAGATTTTGTCTATCCATGAAGAAATGTATCACATTTCACATCATACAAGATTGCCCTTTTCCATGAACACCTCATACTTTCTATTTCTAAAATCTAATGAAAGTAATCTATCTTGTTTAAAAAACAGAAAACTTAATAAAGGGTGGCCTATGAACACACATTTACTCATACAAGCTAAATGTATTATATTTATCTTATTTTTCTTTTTTTGCAGTTAATATCCATGAATCTTATGCAGTATTTATTTTCCAAATAATACACTTCAGCTCAAATATACATCACTAATCAAAGTGACTGAAAAAAATAGGTGAGACATTTGTAATACATTATAAAATGTACATCTGGCTATTTACGTAGTCTCTCTTGAAGCACATCCAAATGACATTAGAATCTGTATTTTACCTTTTTATAATCAAATAGGGAATAAGCATTATGATCCTGTACTTTCATGTATGTTTAAGAGTAGCTTTAAAGAAGATTGCAGCTAAAATGTGTATAAACTTATCACCATAAAGCAGTCTCTTTTTTCTTTTTTTTTTAAAAAATAGTTGGTTATAGCTTAGCAAAATATTCTTAGCTGTTCATGTTGGATGCTGTGATTTAGACAGCTTCAAGTACAAAGTACATATGAAAATATGAGAATCTTAATTTCTTTGACATAGCAGTTCTAAAGCTCATACTTTTTTGATGTTAGGGAGAAATACAGCATATGTGTTATCATAAGCAGACTGCAACAAAATAGCTAATGACTCTGGTCCAGATAAAGGTGAGTGGACCCCTTTAATCAATTTAGATGACAACAGTAAACTGCAAGTTCTGTGCAATTCTGTATTTATGTATGTATTCTGAAAGCACAGATCTGTTCCATCTGCTCCTTTGTGTGTTCAAAGAAATAAGTATCAGTCAAGAAACAGTTTTTCTGAAAAATGCAATTAGCTGATTGTGTTGCCTGGCAGTTAGGCTTCACAAATCAATAAATCTTAAGTCTGGTAAGTGGCATGTCATTTAACATTTCTGCCTTGTATTATTGACTTCAGGTGAGTTGCTCATGCTTTGTGAAAGTAGATTTGTAGTATGCCCAGCACTTTTAGTAGCACTGCTACCTCTCATTTATCCAAAATCAGAGTTATTCTTTGCATGCATGTGTTGGAGAGGGCCTGAAGGGATTATGATAGCAAGGACTTACATTCTTTCTTACTGATGGTGTCAAAACGAGAGACAAAATGTTGGTGAGGATTGGAGGCACAGAGATGACTCTCTTAACTGGTGTTACAACTTACTAAGAAAGAGCAATTATTCATTCCCAGTTTCATCTGGGCTATAAATGGTGTATTAACCTTCTGCAGTATACTCTGCAGGTCTGCTTGGCCCTTTGTTTATGACAGCATAAGAAGTAATGCTTGCCACAAATAAAATGCTAGTGATAATTCTTGTCATACATAGAAAACTATTCTTTAGCAATAACATATACTTGCACCTTCAATGAGACTGAAATAATAATTTGCCAAATTAAGCAGTAGAGTGGAGAACCCAATATCCTATTTTAAGAGGCTGTCCTGGGCTCTGTATGCCCTGACTCACATTCTCTTGCCGTATTTTCAGTTGATCTTACTGTAATTCAGCTGAATTAGGCATTCTTAGACCTTTACAGAAGAGTTGAGTAGGGGATATAGGTGCTTCAGCTGTTGTTCCTGAATTATAACAGAGATTAGGTGTCTGCCTTTTCCTTTTTTCTGACTAGGATGCTTCTGAGAATGTGAAGAAGCAAATTACTTGAATGTCATCAGCAGAGCCCAAGAATAAGCTGTCTGAATATCACTATGAGAAGCAGGCCCATAAAGTTTGCCTAAGTCTCAATTAGGGCAATGTGAGAGTAGCTCCAAGGTCCAAAGACTTAAGGTTACAAAGGATTGGAAGACATGAGCCTTAAAGACTCTGAAACCAAAATACCAATTTTTTTTTTTTTTTTTTTAAATTGATACTTAAATGCGCAAAACTGAAATACCAGCAGGATGTCTATTGGTCATGAGTATCAGCAAAGATGCCAGCCTCAACCTTGGGGTTTGCACTAGTTGGCAATAGAAGGATTTTGTTCTTTAGAGTCTCCCTAGAATTTCCAGTATAAGTATATAAATTGTTCCTTCTCTCGGCATTCAAGTTAAAGAGTCGTTTTCTCATTAACCACATTGCTTAACCTATTTTTCTCCTAGTTTTCCCATGTAGAGGGGAGGTAGCGGTTCATTTTAGACCATCAGAGTATGCAAAGGAAAATTAATTAGTACTGCCTGGTAGAAGCGATATATGTTACTCATTATTGTATTTCTTCTGTCTGTAATAGGTGAGAAAATAGAAGATTCTCAATTGGAGATCATTGCAGTATTGCATTGTTATCTGTACGTTAATACAGCTTTATTCATGTGTCAGGTGGCTTCCTAATTTTCATTCATAGGATCAGATTTATGTGAGACACTAAATGGAAGACTATGTCTGAAGATGGCTCAACATAATCATTCATTCCTATATTCTAGTGAAATACTAAGCTCCGGCTCACTCCAGAAGAGTTGCTATGCTGCTGGGAGTGATAGCCCTCCTCAGGGGAGAGGAGACATAATTGGTAGGACATTACCTACTATGTATCTTTGCGAGCACATTTCCAATGCTTTTTTGAGGCATTTTGTTGGCAAGGTGTTAGGACAATTCAACCCTCAACATTTGTTTGAATTTACCTTTTTCATTATTGTCTTGAGTGGAATTTCCCCCCTTCAAAATATGATATTTTGGATATGTTATTCTTTTCCTTTATTCTTTTCTTTGTTCTGTTTTAACTATTCTAACAAGCACAATTTATGTATATACACAAAAATTCTTACCACTGTAGGCAAACTGTTATTATAACCATGTTGTAGGTAAACATTGGTTGTTGTCAGAAATGTACGTATGCATGTATTTTCTTCAAACTTTGTATCTCATAGCCATTTCACGTCAGACCATTGCTTCTATATATACATACACTGATTTCTTATTTTTCTTTATTTTCACCAATACTTTCATATGCATGAGATTCAGTTAGCTGGTAGGTAGACATATAATTTAACAAAGAGTTTTAAGATGTGATATCACAGTCTGCAATGCAACAATGTAGACGGTATCCAAATAGGTTTTGAAATTTGAGGTTTTACCAGGTGCTCTGTTTCATATTGTGCCAGACTTACAACATGTTAATTTGCTCACCAGCAGATAATACTGAATGTTTCTCATATAGAGTTATACTCTGCTTCTACTGATATTAATGTTTTCTAAATGGAAACATGATCCAACACTCGTTTTCGATGTGTTCAAAATCACTGCAACTACAAGTGATTTTGTACTTAAAGAGAATGATATGGCTGATAATGGACAGATAGTCATGTTTCTCTCGAGAATAAAAGATCTCTGACTTGGTAAAGTCTTGTACCTTTGTAGAGTATTCTTCTTGTAAAGTTAGTGTTCACCTGCTCAATGCAATCAAATTTAGGCTTCAATTTATTCATTGTTTAGCAGAAGTCTCCCAACTCACCCTTCATCAAGATAATATTGCATTGTTGCATTTGATTACTATTCTGACTTTTTCTAAATTAACAAAATCACCTGAGGTAGTTCCCCTAGAGGAAAGCATATGACTTTTGAGATAATAGATCAGTGTTAGGGAGCTTGTTTGCCATTTTGTTTGCTGAAATGGTTTCATCTGCACTTAAGGGAAGAACAGGTCAAAACTTATTATGTAATGACTGTTCATATAAAAGTTTTCACTCTTTTCACGTCAGAATATTCTTTCAGTGAAGATTATAGTTGAATTTCCCTCATTTTTTCCATATGTCTTCCACACTTGTTATTAGGTGTTGCATAGGCTTTAACTGGAGGCTTTTAACTGAAGGAGGAAGCAAACTTTCCTTTTTGTCGTTACATAATTTTTAATAAAATTGCTTGAATGCAATTGCATCTATATTAAAAATCAGTGAATGAGAGAAGCCAGATTAGAGGGTAAGAACGAGCTGTGCAAAAGATTGCAAGTACTTTCCCTGAGGAATGTTCATCTTTGGAGCTCCAAAGGGTAGAAGAGTCTTTCTCTTTTGTATAATGTAGGCTCAAATAAAAGTTAAAGATAGCCATAATGAAAATTAAAACAGCCTTGTTCAGGTGCAGCAAATACCCAGTTAGTACATGAACCTGAGGCAATGCTGTCAGAAACAGGAGAAAGCAACAGTAATTCAGTCTTGAAGGTGGATTACTGGGTTTAAAAACACAGGTTTTTATCAGCAGTAAGAACTGGTGGTTCCATGAATTCATCTAACAGAAAAAAGCCCACAAAAATACACAGAGAAGCCTATTATGATCCAACAAAGAATAGTCAGAACATAAGCACAAGTGCAGTACATACTCCACATCCTTCTAAGTAAGAACAGGTTGTCCCGAAACTCAGATTAGAACTTAAGGTTTTCGTAGGAGTTGGTGCCTACTGTCAGGATCAATTTTGTAATAATATATTCTTCCAACACTGTCATGGTCATGAATAATGATAACAGTGACTACCGTAATGATGATGATAACAAGTATTAAATTTTGTTGTAGCTTCAAAACTCTGCATAAATGTTAATGCTAATTCTTCCAGTATCCTTGTGCTATTCCCATTTTTGCATGTGTGAAATGGAGATGTCACAGCCTATCAGTCTGTTGTCACAGGGCACTGATGTATTGTGTTTACACTAGTGCGGTCCCTGTGAAGCCAGTGGAATTGCAGAGATATGATTAAGAGCAGAATTTACACTTTCCTGTTAGGAGCCAGTCTGAGAACAGATGTCTTTAAAGTCATGATTCATAAAATATATATGTTGAAGAAAAGCATTCCATTGAAGTAAATGATCCTTGGGTGCATGCTGCCTGTAGTATGCTCAGTGATATATGCATTAGAAAGAGTCCCATTAACCAGTCTACTAAAGGATCATATACTTGACTGTTGGACTGGCAGAGCTGGAGTAAGTGAGGCATAAAGCAAGCTAAGTAGAACCTAGCATAAACAGTATCTGTTTCACCTAAAGTAGATATTACCATTTTCAGCTAGTAACGTGCTTGCACACAAACATGAATTTCTGGGGTTTTTTTAGATTCTATATAATGTGCGAAAAACTGTATGCCAACATTAAGTAAAGAAATTGCACCTTCTGTGCAAGGTAGACAACATTAGGCAAGATAAAGTGTATTTGTCTCCTTATGCTATCCAATTCTACTAGTATCTCCACAGCAAAAGAGAAAAGATACAGTTTGAAGGTGAATAAAAGCATTTTCCTTTCTTCCCTTTTATTCAGCACTCTCTAGGAAGTTTTTTCTTAAGTAGGTAACATTAGACTTGTGTATAATAGAATCTAGTCCTATATAAATTCAGAGACACTGATTGTTGCAGTCACTTCTATTGTAATCTTGTTGTTTGTCTATTATGAGACCTGTTCCACTCTTTCTTTACTTTGTAGATGGGCTCATTATCTGAAAGACTGGAAATGTCATATTAATTTTAAGATCACTTTTTACCAAATCTGGACAAATTTTTCAGTGTTAACATTACTTCACTGAATCATATGTAATTCTTCTGATAAAAATGTTAGAATTATAGAATTGTAGGGCTGCAAGACATCTTAGGTGATCACCTAGTCTACACCACCGCCTTAGTAGGGCACGCTTATGCCATATTCATCATACCTGTAAATTAAATGCTTATGCCATTTCTGACAGATGTTTGTCTAACCTGTCCTTAAAAACCTCCAGTGAGGGAGCCTGTACAAACCCGTGCAATCTACCTCATTATCCATAGTATTAGAGATATTTTTTATAATGTCTGATATCGAGACAAATGAAAGATTACTTATTTCTTGTTCGTAGCAGCCTTCTACGTGCTTGGAGATTATATTGCGCATCTGATTTGGCTTGTCTTCTTCAGCTGTTTTGATTTTGCCTAAGTGATATATGGTATTACCAACATCAGATATCCACTGCGAGAATGCTAACAACTGAAGGATATATCTTGGATTTGATGAAACCTGGGTTTAAACTCATCTTGCACGTAACTTTTCCAGATCTCCAGTGGTTCTTGAAGCACTTTTCTAGTCTTGATTCTCTTGGCCCATGTATTCTTCAATGTGATGCACCATTTGAAGGCTATTAGCATGCCTTATGTAGCAGCAACAATAGACATGAGGGAATGCAGATACCAAATATGTTGATGATAGTAAAGGAACAGAAGATCAGAGATTAGTGAAAATAGATTGAGCAAAACTCCTGCTGATTAATCAAGTGGGTCGTTAAGAAATATGACATCATTCACTGTCCTTACCTTGGAAGAAAGCAGAAAAATGCTTTACATGTCCACTGTCTCTATACCTATCTATACATCCCATTATTGTGCTTACCTTTTCGGTAACAGGATTACATTGTTGACTTATTTTCAGCTTGTCATCTATTCTTAAGGATCTTTACTGTGGAACTGTTATCAGCTGTATAACTGTTTCCAAGTCCTAGGAGCTTTCAAAATCCACTGTGAAGTATGTTTTGCTTATAATTATTATGCCATATTAAGCACTGTGTTCATTATTTTAATAATAGATTAATTACTACTAGATTATGTGAAGGGACATGACAACAAGCCTAGCAAAACACCCCCTTAAAAGCTAACTGGAAGAAAACTGATGATTTGCATCAAGCCAATTCCTACTGAATCTTTATTATATTAATTTGTCTCTAAAGCAAAGAAAATGTCATGGGAATGGAAGAGTAGAATAAATAAACATTTTTTTTTTTTAAATACCTTTCAACATAAAAAAAAAGGTCTGTGCAACAAAATAATGGCAAAAAGTCAGTGTCAGACTGACTAATCTTTTCATACTAAAACTGGGTAGAATGGAAGCACACGTGGTAAACAGGTTTGAAATTTAGTGGGTTCGCTTTGAAGTATTTAAAATACGTTCTCACAGCAGGTTAATAATGGAAACCAAAGAAATGTTGTTCTCTTATGGATACTTCATTTCTTATAGCTTGATATATGTATGACTGGAGAAGGCAGAGCAACTTCAATGGGAGAGCCACGTAAGGATGCTATTATTCTTCCTGGATTAATCAGAACTGGGGGAAGAGCTGGCCATATTTTTCTCTCTTGTGTTAATGCGAGTTCATTGACATGTGTTGCACTTTGTTAGAATTTTGCCTGCTCTCAGAAGGCCCAGCAAGTACTGAGATGGCAGTTTCAAAGTCAAAATTTTGACAAATGGCATTCTCCAAATGTACAGCAAATTATGCTAGTTGAAAGTCTACTAAGAAACAAAAGGCAAATAGTACCTTTTTAATGTCAAACTCTGTATTATCTTTATAGGAAAGTGTATAAGATGTCTGTAAGAAAGATTTGAAATGGTAACATAACACCATTTTTATTAATACGGTAAGATTTTTGTTAAGAAAATTATGATCTCCTGGAATACGCAAAATCACATGGGGAAGAGCTATAAGGTATTTCTGTTTCTTGTTGCTTTTCTCATTCAGACTTGTACATTTGAAGATTTTTTAAAAGACCTATGTGGAAAAATGAGGGAAAAGGAGGCATTTAGTACAAAAATTATGATATTACTGTGCAAATCACTGTGTATTACATAGAGGTTCTAGTGTAAATATCATATGTACAGTTCAGTTCAAACTTCCTCATACATTTTGAAGTGTTGACTGAAATCTTTGTTATTTCCCACAGATAAATCCAAAAGTCTGGCAGAAAATCAGGTGTGTTCTGTGGATAAAACAACCCTGTCAATAAATTTATAATCAAATGCAAATAAGAAACATTTAATTGAAAAGGAAATTGATGTTGAAAGTGGTGCCTAAGACTGGTATTTCCATAAAACTGTGTATCTGTGTGCAAACAACAGCTAGATAGTTCCTTTTTTTGTTTCATTGGTTGCAACCACAATGAAGAAAGAGAAAATGGAGAGTTTGGAAGACTTTCAAAGTCAAAGTATAATGTAACTGGATTGATGCTCTAAAAACTCAGTTTTCAGGTTTTTTTAAGCGGTCCTTTTTGCAACTCTCTTCATTGAAAACAGTAAGTAGTATTTTGCAATAAGGCAATATGGAGCACTTAGGAACAAACTGAGCTGAAGACAGAGCGCTATGTATAATAATAGGAAAAAACTCCAGTTCAGTTTGAAATATTTTTCCTTTTCTGCAGTAGCCAGTAGCAGGACCTCTAATGTCCTTTTGAATCAAGAAGAATCAGTGCGGTACTGCAGGACCCACTATGCCATACAAACACACCAAGCTATATAAGGCATAGAGATAGACAAGCAATATCATTTGTATCCTAGCTACAGTACCCTTATTATTGGGTACAAATATATCAGAGCAACTGCTTATATTCAAAAGGCAGGCTAGACCCCCAAAAATATTCATGTGCATTACTATGTCCACTCTTACGTATGCTAATTGGCTGTCTTTAAGGGCTCAGTCTCTCAAATTTGTTCACCTTTGTGTATTTTTCTAAGTTCTTATTTTCCTACATATTCTAGTAAAACTGATCAAGGAATAAGGCAGAAATTTAAGTGCAAATAGCAGAATCTGTTTTTTAGCATCGTTAGGAGGAACAGCCTTCGATGTGTGGATATGAGAAGGTGTCAGTAATAACGGGGAATGTAATATTCAGCGTAATGCTGCCAAAGACTGTTAACTGTTTTTCTTCACATACTGAGGAACAATTCTTGAATCTTACACAAATACCAGACACTCTAAGGCCCAATTAAGAAAACACTGAAAATAAACCATCAGCAAAACTGTCAGATTTTCTGCCCCATCAGAAGAGCCTTTAATAGCTAGGCTATTCTTTTCTCCTCCAAACCCAGACCTCTGACAACTGGTCATAGCATCATAGAATCATAGAATATTTCAAGTTGGAAAGGACCCATAAGGATCATCGAGTCCAACCCCCTGCTCCTCGCAGGACTACCTAAAACTAAACCATATGACTAAGAGCGTTGTCCAGACACTCCTTGAACTCTAACCACTTCCCTGGGGAGCCTGTTCCAGTGACTGACCACCCTCTCAGTGAAGAACCTTTTCCTAATGTCCAATCTGAACTTCCCCTGGTGCAGCTTCGTTCCATTTCCTCGTGTCCTATCACTGGTCACCAGAGAGAGGAGATCAGCACCTCCCCCTCCACTGCCTCCGTTGAGGAAGTTGTAGACTGCAATGAGGTCACCCCTCCGCCTTTTCTTCTCCAAGCTGAACAAACCAAGTGACCTCAGCTGCTCCTCGTAAGTCTTGCCCTCAAGACCTTTCACCATCTTGGTTGCCCTCCTCTGGGCACACTCTAATAGTTTGATGTCCTTCTTATATTGAGGTGCCCCAAACAGTGACTTAAGGGATAAGGGGCAATGGCAACAAGTTCCTGCCCGGCGCAGCAGGCACGTCTCCTCTGCGACTACCCCACCTTCCCAGGTGCCCTTGCATAATAGGTATGAGGCTCTGCAAGTGGAACCGAACAATAATGAGGATGATAGTTCATCTAGCTTGGAGGTGTCGTCAAGGTTAAGTCGGCCTACGCCCTGCGTCAAAACTGATTCTATAAAGAAAAAAACACGGGTCATTGTCATAGGAGACTCTCCTGAGGGGAACAGAAGGCCCAATATGCAGACTGGACCCACTTCTTAGGGAAGTCTGCTGCCTCCCTGGGGCCCGGGTTAAAGATGTGAAAAGAAAGCTTCCTACCTTGGTATGGCCCTCAGATTATTATCCATTATTGATTTTTCAGGTAGGCAGCGATGAAGTTGCAACAAGAAGTCTGAGGGCAATCAAGAGAGACTTCAGGGCCTTGGGACTACTGGTTAAGGGATCAGGAGCACAAGTAGTGTTCTCCTCTATCCTTCCAGTTGCAGGGAATGATGAGGGAAGAAACGGGAAGAGCCAGCAGGTCAATACCTGGCTCCAAGCCTGGTGTCACCAGCAGAATTTTGGGTTTTTTGATCATGGGTCAGTTTACTGGACACCAGGCCTGCTGGCAACAGATGGGGTACACCTGTCTCAAAGAGGGAAAAGGATCTTTGCACAGGAGTTAGCAGGGTTCATTGAAAGAGCTTTAAACTGGATTTGAAGGGGGAAAGGGATAAAACCAGACTCACTGGAGATAAGCCTGGGGTCAGCATGCCAATGTTTGAGGGACAGTGTGCTAGTGAGGTCCTTCGATCTGCCGTCTCAGTGGAGGTAGGGGATGGAGATCCATGCGGCAGTAAAGACGCAAGGGTTATGGATGTGTTAGAAACCACGGAAGCGCCTGAGAATGGTCACATAGGAATTAGGGCTTTTCCCCCCAAAAAGGCGGCGGGATCAATAGCCCAACTGAAGTGCATCTACACCAATGCATGCAGCATGGGCCACAAACAGGAGGAGCTGAAAGCCGTTGTGCAGCAGGAAAACTATGATATAGTTGCCATCTCGGAAACATGGTGGGATGACTTGCACAACTGGAGTGCTGCAATGGATGGCTATAACTCTTCAGAAGGGATAGGCAAGGAAGGAGAGGCAGTGGGGTAGCTCTGTATGTTAGGGAGTGTTTTGATTGTCTAGAGCTTAATGATGGTGATGATAGGGCTGAGTGTTTATGGGTAAGAATCAAGGGGAAGGCCAATGAGGCAGATATCATGGTGGGAGTCTGTTCTAGACCACCCAGCCAGGATGAAGAGGCAGACAAAATATTCTATAAGCAGCTGGGAGAAGTCTCACGATCGCTAGCCCTTGTTCTTGTGGGGGACTTCAACTTACCAGATGTCTGCTGGAAATGCAATATAGCAAAGAGGAAACAGTCTAGGAGGTTCCTGACATGTGTGGAAGATAACTTCCTGATACAGCTGGTGAGTGAACCAACTAGGGAAGGCGCCCCGCTGGGCCTGTTGTTTGTGAAGAGAGAAGGACTTGTGGGTGATGTGATGGTTGGAGGCCGTCTTGGGCATAGTGATCACGAAATGATAGAGTTTTCGGTTCTTGGAGAAGTAAGGAGGGGGGTCAGCGGAACTGCTACCTTGGACTTCTGGAGAGCAGACTTTGGCCTGTGTAGGGGCCTGGTTGACAGAGTCCCTTGGGAGGCAGTCCTGAAGGGCCAAGGAGTCCAGGAAAAAGGAGGGCCAAGGAGAATCTCCATCCTTTATTGAATGCGGGGCAGAAACATAGTGACAAAGGATAGGAAAAGGCTGAGGTACTTAATGCCTTCTTTGCCTCAGTCATTAATAGTAAGACCAGTTGTTCTCTGGGTACCCAGCCCCCTGAGCTGGAAGACAGGGCCGGGGAGCAGAATGAAGCCCCCATAATCCAAGGGGAAATGCTTAGTGACCTGCTACACCACTTAGACACACACAAGTCTATGGGGCCAGATGGGGTCCACCCAAGGGGACTGAGGGAGCTGGCAGAAGTGCTCACCAAGCCACTTTCCATCCTTTATCAGCAGTCCTGGCTAACTGGGGAGGTCCCAGTTGACTGGAGGTTAGCAAATGTGACACCCATTTACAAGAAGGCCCAGAAGGAAGATCTGGGGAAGTACCGGCCTGTCAGTCTGACCTCGATGCTGGGGAAGGTTATGGAGCAGATCATCTTGAGTGCCATCATGCAGCATATACAGGACAACGAGGTGATCAGGCCCAGTCAACATGGGTTTATGAAAGGCAGGGCCTGCTTCACTAACCTGATCTCCTTCTATGACAAAAAGTGACCCACTTAGTGGATGAGGGAAAGGCTGTGGATGTTGTCTACCTAGACTTTAGTGAAGCTTTTGACACCATTTCCCACAGCATTCTGCTGGAGAAACTGGCTGCTCATGGCTTGGACGGGAGTACTCTTCGCTGCGTAAAAAACTGGCTGGATGGCCAGGCCCAAAGAGTTGTGGTGAATGGAGTGAAATCCAGTTGGCGGCTGGTCAGAAGTGGTGTTCCCCAGGGCTCAGTTTTGGGGCCAGTCTTGTTTAAAATCTTTATCAATGATCTGGATCGAGTGCACCCTCAGTAAGTTTGCAGACGATACCAAGTTGGGTGGGAGTGTCGATCTGTTTGAGGGTAGGAAGGCTCTACAGAGGGACCTGGACAGGCTGGATCAATGGGCCAAGGCCAATCGTATGACGTTCAACAAGGCTAAGTACCAGGTCCTGCTCTTGGATCACAACAACCCCATGCAACGCTACAGGCTGGGGGAAGAGTGGCTGGAAAGCTGCCTGTCGGAAAAGGACCTGGGGGTGCTGGTCGACAGCCGGCTGAACATGAGCCGGCAGTGTGCCCAGGTGGCCAAGAAGGCCAATGGCATCCTGGCCTGTCTCAGAAATAGTGTGGCCAGCAGGAGTAGGGAAGTGATCGTGTCCCTGTACTTGGCGCTGGTGAGGCCGCACCTCTAATACTGTGTTCCGTTTTGGGCCCCTCACTACAAGAAGGACATTGAGGTGCTGGAGCGTGTCCAGAGAAGGGCAACGAAGCTGGTGAAGGGTCTAGAGCACAAATCTTATGAGGAGCGGCTGAGGGAACTGGGGCTGTTTAGCCTAGAGAAGAGGAGGCTGAGGGGAGACCTTATCGCTCTCTACAACTACCTGAAAGGAGGTTGCAGCGAGGTGGGTGTCGGTCTCTTCTCCCAAGTAACAAGTGATAGGATGAGAGGAARTGGCCTCAAGTTGTGCCAGGGGAGGTTTAGATTGGATATTAGGAAAAATTTCTACACCGAAGGGGATGTCAAGCATTGGAACAGGCTGCTCAGGGCAGTGGTTGAGTCACCATCCCTGGAGGTATTTAAAAGACATGTCGATGTGGTGCTTAGAGACATGGTTTAGTGGTGGACTTGGCAGTGCTAGGTTAATGGTTGGTCTCAATGATCTTAAAGGTCTTTTCCAACCTAAATGATCCTATGATTCTATAAGACTGCACACAGTACTCGAGGTGGGCCCGCACCAGTGCAGTGTAGAGTGGGACAATCACCTCCCTCGACTGGCTAGCTATGCTGTGCTTGGTGCACCCCAGGACACAGTTGGCCCTTTTGGCTGCCAGGGCACACTGTTCACTCGTATTCAACTTGCCATCAACCCAAACCCCCAGATCTCTTTCCACAGGGCTGTTCTCCAGCCTCTCGTCCCCCAGTTTGTATGTATAACCAGGATTGCCCCGTCCCAGGTAAAGAATCCGGCACTTGCTCTTGTTAAATTTCATACTGTTGGTGTCTGCCCAGATCTCTGGTCTATCCAGATCTCTCTGTAAGGCCTCTCTACCCTTGAAGGAGTCCACAGCTCCTCCTAGTTTAGTATCATTGGCAAACTTACTTACTGTACGTTCGATTCCTGCATCCATATCATTTATAAAAACATTGAAGAGGACTGGCCCTAAAATTGAGCCCTGGTGACTGGTCGCCAGCCTGATGTAACCCCATTTACTATAACTCTTTGAGCCCGACCCATCAGCCAGTTACTCACCCAATCTATTATGGACTTGTCTAGCTGTGTGCTGGACATTTTATCCAGAAGGATACTGTGAGAGTCAGCATCAAAAGTTTGGCTAAAATCCAAAGACACCACATCTACTGGCTTCCCTTGGTCACCTATATGGGTGACCTTGTCATAAAAGGAAATTAAGTTGGTTAAGCAGGACTTTCCCCTCATGAACCCATGCTGGCTATGACCAATGACTGCATTGTCTCTCAAGTGTTTTTCAGTAAGTCCCAGAATAATCTTCTCCATAATTTTACCAGGCACTGAAGTGAGTCTAACAGGCCTGTCATTACCAGGGTCTTCCTCTTTCCCGTCTTGAAAATTGGGACAACATTTGCCAGCTTCCAGTCAACTGGGACCTCTCCAGACTCCCAAGACCATTGAAAAATAATGAAGAGAGGTCCCATGGACAGCTCTTTCAGTACCCTGGGATGAATCCCATCGGGCCCCATAGATTTATGTGCATCCAGCTGGAGCTGCAAGTCTCGAACAAGTTCGGGGGGTGGCTGGGAGCTTATCATCCCCTAATACATTCCAAAAGTTCACACACCTTTTTTATTTTTTTTTTTTTTAAAGAAAAGGGCATCAAGGAATTACTGCAAGACACTATTAGGGGTCAAAGCCATTTGGGATTTTTCATCTTCCATGCTTTTGTCTACCCCCTTCCCTTGTCTCTTTCTCTCTCTCCCTCTCTCCCCTACTGATATGCTTTTACAGTTCGGTCAGCTCATAGCAACTAGAAAATCTGAAACTTGGTGTTGAATGGCTGGAGGTTATGACAGATGTTTCATTGATTTCAAATAAAATGTCAGACATAAAATGAAACATTCATTTTTATAATTATCACTTCTTAGTGTTATAATTGAAAGTGGTAAGAAATACCAAAATTTGACCTTGTTGGAACAGAAGAGAGTAAAGAGACATGTGAACATTTCCATGGAGCAGCATGTTGAAGTTAATTTTGGGAAGAGAAGGTATGTTTTTAATAATGAAATTTTTAAAATATTTTTTTTTAAGGAAAAAAAAATAGTAAGTGCAAGAATTTTGGAAAGAAGTACCAAGAGATTATTAAAACCGTAAGACGCAGTACAGATTTTCACACCTGTGAATTGAATGTGCTCAGTCAAAAGTAAAATCACTGCTCTTGAAAAATCTCCTGTATTGCTTGACAGCTGGTTAGATGTTCCCTTGACAACTGCTCTGGTTAATCAAGGGTGTAAATGAATCCGCTGTTTCGGTGTTTTGCAGGAGTCATTTTAGATTGTGTCTTTAATATCAACTTTTACTTTTTCAGTAAAGAAGATTTTTGTGGGGATTTTTTCTTCTGATGTGCTGTTAAGTTGGGCTAGTGTTTGTCAGCTTATAGGGAGAAAAATAGCAAATAGTTCTAAATGTAATCCTCAATTGTGGCATTAGAAAATGGAAAGTAGTATAACTACTTTGTAATCATTTTCCAGAAGACCAGAAACCCTGGTCTGCTAGCAGTGTGAGATCTTTGTTCAGAAAAATCTTACCACGATAATTTAACTTGGATAAGAACAGAGGCCGGTTCTCTTTATAATGCTTGGGTTTTTTTTATACCTGATGATCTGACATTTTAATTTTGTTATGCCCCTCCTTAATCTGTTTGAAATACAGCTGCACCTTCAGCACTATATAGAAAACATAATTGCTATAATCTAAATTTTCTTAAGCATGTTTACACAACCATGAATGCACCATTTTTACATGATATCATTAGGTAATTATAATGCATGAATGCAGTTAAAAGTCTTCCAGAAGTTCCAGTCTCCGGACCTATTCTCATCCATATTTCAAATATGTAATCAGTTTAAGATACTTTACTGTGTTTCCCTTGATTTAAACTGAAAGCTGAAGCAATCATGCTGTCAATTAGGGCTTAAGTCAGTCTTTCCAATGATTAGCAGAGACTTTAGTATGAATTTTGCGTTCATGCTTTCTACTGTGCTCCTTTAGTGCCACCTTGTGACTAGCTTGAAAGAAAAAAAAAAAGAACTATGATTGCATTTCTCACGTGGAGAAGTAGCTGTGATAATTTAAGCTAAAACATTTGCTTGAGCAAGATTATACCAGGTAACATTTGATTCAGAGGTGCCTCAATCTTAGCTAGTTTAAGAGGATTTCTTTCAATATCATTTCCAGGCCTAAATTAATCCAATATTTAATATCCACAATTGTGTCATAGCTATGAGCATGTTAGGTAAACATTGCACTTTGTTAGAAATTCAGTGTTTATGCACGTAATTAATCAAGATGTAACTAGTAATGGCATTAATCACTGTATATAACTTCTGTTTTGCATCTGTTGAGGTCCATGAGTCTTTTGTAAAGAAACAGCCCCTGTAGTAAATCCTTTGTTAATTCTTGTTCTTAATGAGCTTCTATAAAATCCACAGCAGCTATGAAAAAATCATGTTATTCTAAGCCAAGCGCAGGAAGGAAGGCTGAACCTTTTCTTATTTCAAATCTGTGGAAAAAAATATTTGACTACATCAAGTCTGTACCTTAGCATCTGCAGGTACAGGTTGGGCTCCACATGGCTCCAGACCTATTTAGATTATTGTGCATAACATTCCCATACATCCTCCCCACACACCCATTTCCCATAACTACTCCCGACACACACAATTCTCTACTTCCCTGTGAGTCCTTTTTATATCATAATGAGTGTGATGTGCATGAATCACAACTTTGGTGCCTGACAAAATAATCCTGCAATAGGAATCATATTGCATTCTCTCCTGTCACTGCCTCTGGAGGGAAAAATAGGCTGGCTTTGAGTGCAACTGAAATATGCCACTGAGATGCGAGGCAGATGGACTGAAATGCCTTCAGCATCTAAACGAGTGAAAAAGCACAACTGAACTAAAAATACTTCAAAATTTAAAGATGTCAGTGATTAGCCACTTTCATCTCAGGTGTTCTTAACGTGAGGTCAGTATCTCATAATATGAGGTTAATTAGAAAAATAAAGAAAAAATGTCAAGAGAATAAATCATCAGTTCCATTTTATCTTTTCTAATGTGGATAACGGTTTTCAATCTTCTATGAGATGTGTGCAATAATACAACTGCATTTATCCAGTTGCAAGATTAAGACAGATTTAATCTTAGATTATAAGAAAAATATTGTCAAGTTATAGAGCTACATGAAGTGGTATTTTAGTTCAGGTCATTTCTACTGCAGAATATTTCAAGCGCATTGTTTTTTCTGTCATTGTTTTTAAAAACTTTCATAATTATGTCTTGCATATGTCCATATTGTAGCACTTTGTGGTTTTAAATGTTATAGTAAAGATAGAGACAACATTTCTGTTTTAATTGCCATTTTTCATTATTTTCATAATATTCTCAGAAAACTGTCTTTTGGGTTGTAATTTTCCATGCTCTGTCTCTTTCTAAAAGCTATTCTAAACATATTTGAGTAATCTAGCAAATTCAAACGGTCCTAATTTTGTGGTAATGTAAGCATGAAAAATATTCATTTTGTTCACATTTCAAATGACAGTTTTTCCTTTCTATGACATAAGACAGAGAGAAATTTCAAGGATTTCTTGTGTGGAAATCCTTGCAGATAAAGGAACAAATGTGGAAGAAAGTAGTGGTAGCATTCCTAATGTGCGCTCCAGAATACAGGGCAGTAGGTTGCTGCTTATAGCCTGTGGGTTTTTTCTCACCACTCAGACACTAATCTACTGGCTGACATCAAGCAAATCAGTTCTTTTCTTTGAGATTTCATTGCTGAATCTTAAAAAAAAAAAAATAATAGCTTTATGTCCCTTGTGAAGTTGAGACCTAATGATCAAAATCACTGAATAATAGCTGCTGTTTATAGATACTGGTTTTTTTTTCTTTGGAATTTATTTTTTCTTTTTTCTGACACATTTCTTTAAAGGTAGAATGGATCACCAGGTATGCCTGCGTAGGGATGACTGTGTTATTATCTATATGAATTTAGGATACTTGGGCTTGTCTACATAAAGATACGGCAGTAAAGACCATGTCAGCATCAAGTAATCTTTAAGACTTATTTTAATTGCACCTATTTTTAATCTTCCACTTTTTTTCCCCCTAGCAAAGAATCAAAACAAGAGAAATTATGTATAGCAAACAGTGAGAATGTGTGAATACCAGACATTTGCAATGAAAGTTTGCAATGCTGAATTTGGCTTGGATTGCTAATTGCTTGAAGATGATCAAATTGACATAGACCGTATTGTTCTTTTCTTTTCCATTAGATGAACATTCTTCTTTATTAACTTTGCCACATCACTTAAACTTTTGTTCTTTGTGGGCTGGACTGTTATAATGTGTGATATAAGGGGTTAAACCTTGAATTGATTTAGAAACTGCAACAGATGCAGACTTCAGAAACCTTCCTGAAAAGCAGGGACAAGGCAGGGGCAGAGGGTAGGCTTTGCCATGAGTGCGTTAGGTCTATACTGCAATATCCACTTGGAGTAGAAAGCATCAAGGAAAGGTTATGAGTTGGTTTTCCCCAAGAGAATCCTAAACAAGCTGATTTTCTTTTACCTGAGAAAGTTATCTTTATACACTGTGATTTACCTGGACAATTCCCAGCAGCTGAAATATGAGTAGGAATAATAAATAAAATTCAAAGTATGTTTTACATATCAAGAATTGGTTGGAAATCACAATAGATGGAAGTACTTTCTCCAAAATTGTCCATATTCCAAGTATCTAAAAAGGAGATCACAAAACTATCTGTCAATATACCCATTATTTATTAAGGAGGAACTTCTGTTTACTCAATTCACATTTTATAATGAAATTGTGAAAATTAACTGATCTTCAGAACAGCAGACATTGCTTCTGGCTCCCTACATTCAAAATCAAAATGTTATGCTAACTTTAGACTACATAAGAAGGAACTTAACTTAAAATATACTTAAAAACAACATGAATTTTTTTTAACATAAAATAAGGAAGAAAAATGAGCATTTTTCAAACTCATTTGAATAGTCTAGGGGTCTAGATCACATTTCAAAAGCTGATAATAGAAGATGCCATTCAACTATCTCAATCTTTTAAAAAAAATTTAAAACATTGTTCTTCCTGGTTCAAAAATAGGAAAAGTGTTGCATACTTACAAAAGTGAAATAATTTAGCACATTTCAACCCCATGCAGCAGAGCACAGTGAAAAGTCAATGAGTTAGTATTGACTGAATTAGCTCTGGAACCAGAAGCAATATAACCATTGGAAAGATAGGATTTATTAATATGGGTGCATCACCTGCTTATATAGATATACTGCCTATGAGACTTGTGTTAGTAGATGCACTGTTTTTTTGCTGCTCACTCAGAAATCACTGCACTGCAGGGAATGTTATAAATATTCATTAGGGGCCTAATACTATATCCATTTATGTCAATACAACGTTCCCAGTAACTTCAGAGGTGAAAAATGAGACTCTAAGTTTCATACTGAATCTACAGACAGGAGGATAAAATAGTAAGACTGTAGACACAGGAGTAGAAAAGCAAAACTCAAGGCATAACATGGGAAAAATCATACCATGACAGCTGCACACAACCAACCAGGTGGTGGTATATGAAAATGTAGGCATCTGAGAGCATGGTATGTCTTGATGTGGTTCATCCAGGAGTAAATTTGTCCTTGGCAGTGCTGAGGTCATTTCTAAGATTAGTAATATATGCTTCTAGTGTTCAGGACATAATGGGCTTTAAAATATGTTAACTCTTTCATATGTCTATGGCCTAACATAAAAATTCATCTATCCCAACACAAAATAGTTTATGAGATTCCTGTCATTGTCCTTTAGCATTTGTTCAGCTAAAAAAATGGAAAATTTGGCAGTCCATATAAATGTATAATTTGTTTTCAGAATCTTTTGTAAAATCCGTTGTGTAACATTTGTGAAATAGTACACAAAAATGTAACATTGTTCTTGTTAAAGGCCTTACTCTAGAAACCTAGTTATATGGATTTGACTGAGCAGAGTTTCATGTGCAGAGTGCATGTAGTCAGTAAACCTTAACATGCTTCCCAGAAGGAGGCCCATCACATTCTCTTTTAAAGCATGTGAAAATTGAAACTGAGGCAAGGTGGAATTGGGAAGCACTTCTACAGAAATAGCAGAGCTCAGTTTTAAAGAATCTGTTGACTACTATTCTCCTGTTCTGCCATTGCTGTGATAATGTTTATGCAAATTTCCTTTCTAAATACAAAACCAGTATATTTGAAAATCATCTTCTTGGATTGAATTTTTATTGCTGATAATATTACTAGCATTTCCTCAGATCTCATCATAGAAAGAACCTGAAGAATTCTCAGTGTTTTATTGAATGTTCGCTAGTATTTACTTTACAAATTCCCTTAACCTTATATTCTTCTTTATCTCTGAAGCTCAGTACCAGCGTTCACATTAATAGCACGCTTCCCAAGTAGCGATAACTGTATCACAGTGTAATCTTGCTGCTCAGAGGTATGCAGCCTTTCATTTCTTATGCCATTTCTGTTTTCCCTGCAGGGCAGGAAAAGGAAATTTCCACCTAGGGAGTTCAGCATCATTCAACATTGATGTTACTTGTCCAACAATCCTCTGTACTAGGGAGACCATATGTCAGCCACAGTTAGCACTTACCATTTATCAATACCCATTTACGCATGTAAAGATCTCTTCTTTGTCTCTGCATACATTTCAAACACTAGAATCAAGAACAGTAGGAAAGCAAATAGAAGAGGGACATTAGTAGAAGAAACTTACATCTTTTGTCTCCTGGGTAGTCCAAGTAGCCATGAAACTGGAATTATTAGTGTCCAAAGATTGTCATCCTTTATGGAAACAGAAGCATCTTTTTCACCTTGCCTTTGCTGTGTGAGGTTTGAATACTCTGCTGTCAACAGCATAAACAGTAATGAGATCTTCTGTTTCCTTCCAGCTATATGTTGCCTGTGAGCAGTCCTGAAGGTTACTGTATGATTGAAATGGCTGCAGATGGAAATCCTCCTGTACAACACAGACTTTCTCTTTCATATCAAGCATCTCAGGTGAGTCTGCAAAACATCAAAAAATAGCTGTTTGCTTGGAACATTTCGTCAGCATATGCACTTTGGTTATTCTCAAAGGAGAATAGGCATTCTAGCTTTTTCTAAAGGAGGAAATGTAATTCCTCCTCAGATATCATTATATGTACTTAGTTTCTCTTTAATATGTCTTTTCACATCAAGCATCCATAGTTTTTCCATTAATTTCTACAGTTTACCTGTCTCTGAAACTTCTATTTCAACTGCCTAAAGTCTATGAAGAGGACACTGATACTGCAAGAGGAAAAATAATATGTTAGCAATGTCATTTAACTAGGCCATGGTGTTATCAGAAACAGTTCAGATATTGTTAAGCACTAATTCTGGTTACTTTTTATTTGCAAGCTACGCTGTCTAGTGGACGGCAGTTATGAATCACCAATGACTTAACCTGGTGTCAGTATTGTTGCTAGGACTTCACTTCTGAATAGTATTGTAAAAATGACTGTCTCCATTTTGAAACTGGTATCAGAAGACTCATTCCATAGGCCAGCTTTCCCAAATCTTGAGTTTTTATGTTATTCTTTGTCTCCATGTTATTGCCCCTCTTTGTTATGCATTCTTTCATCACAAGATTACTTCTGCATGGTACATTTTAAATGTTTTTAGACTTGAGAATTTGAACTGTAATTGACAGCTCGCTTTATAAGCTTGTTCACTGGAAGGCAGGACAGTTAGCTGTAGAGATGCTAATCATGATGTGCATATCACGGTATGCGCTGCCAGTTAGTAATAGAATTTCTTCCCTGTTTCTTCCCTGAGTCAGCATCTAGGTGTTTGTTCAGTCTGATATAAAGAATTAACTTGTATTAGATATTGCTGTTAGCCCAATCAGTTGTCTGTTCATAGCTTCCAGATGATCAACCTGACGTTCTGCTGCAGAAGGTTCCTTTGTCTCTCCCTTTATGTCTCAGGCTCATAACACTGGCAGAATGTAAAGCTAACACTGTTGGCAGCTTCTGCATAGAGAATCTGGGGAAAGAACTTAGCTGTCAGTACCTAATTATATAGAGAAGCCAGCAATACCTTACTCATAGAAGAACTTACAGGGAGCCACCTTTGATGTCATGCACCAAGATTGTACACCAGAATATTTCTGCCCCTAATCAGGAAATTTCTTTGGTTCCTAAGAAAGTCCACAACTCTTCTGTTTCTTTTTGTGGTGGTCTACGGTTAGTTTAAGTTTGTATCACGAGTGGGTTTTTGAAGTGAATGTTTGGGTCATCCCCACTTACCACACTTTGGTTCATGTTGCAGAGCAACCCTGGAGCTTGCTAGCTGGATTCTTTTAGGATAAAACAGTACAAAAGATGCTCTCTATGAGTACACTTAATATGCTGTAACCACTGATGGGTATATCATGGCACCAAATTATACTTAATCCAGAATAACCCCTTGCATGGTATGTAGTGTGAATGTCATATCCTCGTGTCTAACTATTACACTTTACAGATCTATTCCTAAGCTCCCAGAGCCCCTATTTTCTTTACAAAGTACACAAGCAAAGAAAGAAAAAAAGAAATTTCTTATCTCTAGGAGAACTAATGAATTTCTTCCTGTTACTGGCCAAGCTAATCCTTCTTACCACTTAGGCTCCAAGTGAAGAAGGACATTTTCAAATTAGTACTTGAAAAGTTAAGCATGAGTATTACAAAAGTTAACATAAGGTTAACATAACATTTTATTAAGCCTGTTATGTTATTAACAAGACTTACAGGAATTCTTCCTGTGTGCCTCCTTAAAATATATTCTGATTAAGTCAGTTAAATTAGAACAGGACCTTTACAGAAAGAAATGTGTATTATGGCGTACTAGCATGAGTTTGAACATCTAAGATATTATGATAAAATCCATTGATGCGAGAAACTGAGCAGAGCCTACTGAAGTTGTTCTGTGGTACACTGGATCTGCCCCCAAGGCCAGTGCTTTTGTAAAATAAGCCCAATAATAAAATATTGTGTTGCAAGAGGAGTATTAAAAACACTTTTCTTAATCATAGACACTTTACATTCCAGTCCAATGCTTTGCTTAATTCTTGTAGCAGGTTCACAAGCAGAGAGAAAATGTCTGTCTGCAAACACTACTTACAAATCTTGTCTGTAGCTGTGCTGGTTTATAGCTTTGTTTGAAAGGGGATAAAGTCAAGTGATATGAAATGAATTCGACAAGTGCTGAGCCGATGTCTTTAAATTCCTTCCACATGAAAAATCTGATTTAATTTTATCCATGCTCTAAAAGAAGTAGGGTTTTTTTCCTTTTCCTTCTAAATGAGAGACATTGTAAGTAGAGGAATATCTGGAGCTATTCATGTTAATTGTATCTCCAAATTTCACTTGAAATTGTCAGCAACAGAGCTCCAGGACTGATAAAAGCAAGACAGGAAACAGCAAAGCAAAATCATACGCATGTGTGAATTCCAGATAAGTCAATGTCATGTTTTCCTCCTAGTTCTTTACAGTTGATGTCTGAATATGATAGTGAAGGGCCCCTTCGCTGTAAATTATTTCCTCATATAAATTATCTCTTTGTTTTACACATGCTGTGATATATTTTTTATTCCATTGGTTTATTCCTACTTGACTTGAATTGGCTAGGTTTCACCCACTTTCTGGACTGATGGTATCGTACAAATAAATGCATCACACTGTGATACACTTATGAAAAAATTATTATTTTTTCGATTCTTAGTGACAGGCATTTAGCAAAGGAACTTAGGAATGGTGAAACCCCATGTCAGAACTCCAGAAAGTCAGGCATCAACTTGAGGAGTGGAATTCACAGTGCTAAATGAGTCACAGATCCTTTATATGTGATGGTCAAGGGTTTGACTTCTAGGCCAGGTAGCACAGGAAAGCTGTGCTCAGCATACTGAGCACTAATATGATTTGGTCAGTCCCAGTATGAAATAGTTGTGGGTGTTTCTTTGTCACCTTTATAAAGAAGTTCTAGGCATTTGTGGCTTTAGAATTTACTACCTAAAACTTTCCCTTTTCCCCTGGGCTTCAGTATAGTGGTCTGTTTTCTGTCACTCATCCAAAAAAAGTAAAATCTTTTTTCTGTATTCCCCTTATCTTGGGGTCCTGTAGGTCCCAGATCCTAAAGAAAAGCTTTATCTTCAAGTCTACAGCTTCTCCTGTGTTCATGCACCAACCCTCAACCATGAATGTAAAACTCATAGTATAGAAATGACGGAAGCAATGAGAAAACCTTACCATGATCGTTGCGGTTAAGGCTGGGAATTCCAATTTGTGTTTCACGGGATGTATGTTGTCTTACATATTTGAAGATACGCAAACACATTAAACCACTCTCTTTGTATGAATTTTTTTTTTTTTTTTAAAGAGAACCACATTTAAAAAAAGAATCCCTTCAGCAAGTATCATAGTTTTTGGCCAGCTTCAAGTAATGGCTGTTTCCTTTATCTCTAATTATTATTCATTCATTGCTTACAGTAACATCACAAATCACATTCTTTTCTGATGGTTCTCTTCTTGTTTCTGCAGATCACCTTTGGATCAATCTTCCTGGGAAATGTTCCTGTTCATGAAGAGGTTCATCGATGTGCTGGGCAGATACATGGCTATAAAGGATGCGTTAGGGATTTTCAAGTTAACAACAAAGAGTTGTTCATCATAGATGAGGCTCTTGGAGGGAGGAATGTTGAGAACTGCAATGTTCCGATATGTGATTATCATCCATGTCGCAATGGTGGGACCTGCACTAGGTAAGAGTTACCTCTTCAGTCATTTTATCATCTATTTACACTCTGTGGCTGGTAGGTTCATCCTTAATGAGAAATTACTATAATTTTCCGTGTAATGAAGTAATCACCGATCTTTTGTCCTGATAATATTAAATAGAAAATGTGACATCTTCATGCCTAACCAGAGAGATTTTATACCTTATTTGCTTACACGAAAAGAAATATAAAATGTAAGTACATTGCCCACACTGCATACATATTGGGTTGCTGCCAGAATTCCTTTGCGATCAACTAGATCAGTTCCCCTACAAGGCTTGGTGACTAAATCAGACTCTTTCTATAGTTTGGACAGAAACACATAAGGTCTCATTCTTCTGTCTAACAACTCTATCTTACTAGGCCTTGTACCTTCACCCATATTCATGGTGTGCTCCTGGGTACACAGCATAGGCCTTCATCATCATGCTATGAAAACAGTAACAAGTAAGTCAGCACCTTCAGCATGTGTGAAGAAGTATTGTCAAAGAAAGAACCTTTGAAAGTTAAAGTGCATCATGCTGAAAGAGGAAATGGGGTTCAAAAGAGACATGGGCTAAAAGCACAAAGGATGATGGTTCAGTTGAATCATGGTTCAATTGGAGCACAGTAACTGTTTAAGCCATAGTAACTTGATCATTGTCTAAGGCACTCAGCATTTAGGAACCACATTTCTGTTTAAAATTGATAGAACTTGTGAAGTAGCTGCCATGTCTATTTTAAAAATTGTACTTCAGCTTCAAGGCAAATGCTGAACAGAACATAGTCTGAAGTTCTTTTAAAGCTCTGAACCACTGTGTGTTTCTTAGGCTGAGGAGACCTTGAATCAAAGTTTTGAGGAGCTTCTCTGCCTCTCTTGATTGATGTGAGCACACAAAGAACACCAAACAGGTTTTTAATCTCTAAGCCTTGTTTGACAAGAGCACAAATGAGAACAAGACAACTTTATGAAAACATACACAATTTGCCTACCAGATGGGTGAAACTGAGTGTGTACTTCGGAGTAATGAGTCTATTTTTCCTCTGTTGTTCCTTGCTATATCTCTGTCATTCTACTGATTGGCCTGTCATCTACCACTATGGAATACTGTTTCATTTAAAGCTTGGGTCCTGAATAATTCATGACTATTGGATTTGTTTCCTGCCTTTCTGCTTTCCAACTGCTGGCCTCAGCCCTTTTCAGAAATGCTTTTGTTCTGAAATGGGCCACTGCTCTTCTGTCCAGAGGAGTCATGGAAGACTGTGCATGTGCAAATCAGGGATAAGCAGCTCTACAGAAGCATGATTTTCATGATTTTCTACAGCAGTCAACTGATTTTCAGGGATCACCTCCAAGCCCAAGAATGATCCATTCCAATGAGCAGGAAATCAAGTGGCAGGAAGCCTGCATGGATGACCAAGATGCTCCGGACAAAACTCAAACATCAAAAGGAAGCATACAAGGTGTAGAAGCATGGCCAGGTGACCTGGGAGGAATATAGAGAAAATGTCCAAATATGCAGATATGGGGTTAGGAAAGCCAAAGTCCATCTGAAGATTAATCTGGCAGGGGACATGCAGGGCAAAACCAAATGCTTCTACAAATACATCAGCAGCAAAAGGAAGACTTGGGAAAATGTGGGCTTGCTGCTGAATGGGGCGGGTGTTCTGGTGACAAAGGATCCAGAAAAGACTGAAATACTCAGTGCCTTCTTTGCCTTGGTCTTTATTGATAAGACTGACCTTTAGGAATCCTATTCCTCTCAGACCTGTGGGAGACAGTCTGGAGCAAGGAAGATTTACCCTTGGTGGAGGAGGATCAGATTAAGGAACATTTAAACCAACTGGACACGTATAAATCCATGGGACCTGATGGGATTCACACATGAGTGCTGAGGGAGCTATCTGATGTCATAGCAAGATCAATCCTGATAATTTCTGAAAGATCGAGGAAGATTTGAGGACTAGAAGACTACCTTCAGGAAGGGCAAGAAGGAGGATCTGAGGAACCACAGGATGGTTAGCCTCACCTTGATCTGTGGGAAGTTGATGGAGCAAATTGTCCTGGAAACTGTTTCCAAACACATAAAGGACAAGGAAGTGGTTGGGAGTGGTCACCATGGATTTATGAACGGGAAGTTGTGCTTAACCAACCTGATAGCCTTCCGCAATGAGGTGACTGGCTTGATGGATGAGGGGAGAGCACTGGCTGTTGTTTACTCGACTTTAGTAAGGCTTCAGCACTGCCTCCCATAATATCTTTAGTGACAAACTGATTAAGTACTGGCTAGGTAAGTGCACAGCGAGGTGAACTGAAAACTGGCTGAAGGGCAGGCTCAAAGAGCACAAAGGATCAGTGACACAAATTCCAGATGGAGGCCGATCACTAGCAGAGTACCCCAAGTCTCAATACTGGATCCAATACCATTTATCTTCATTAATGACCTATAAGATGGGACAGGGTGTACCCTAGAAACAAGGGCTAAATACGAAGCAAGGAGGAGTGATTGATGCACCAGATGGGTCTGCTGCCATTCAGAGGGACCTCAAAAGGCTGGAGAAATGAGCCAACAGGAATCTCATCTTGTTCAACAAAGGGAAATGCAAAGTCTTGCACCTGGGGTGGAATAACCCCAGGCATCAGTATAGATTGGGGACTGACTGGCTGGAAAGCAGCTTTGCAGAAAAAGACTTGCTAGTCCTGGTGGGCAACTAGTTGACCATGAGTCAGCAATGTGCCCTAGTGACAAAGAAAGCCAACAGCGTCCTGGGCTGCATTAGAAAGAGAGAGTGGGTCAAGGGAAGTCATTCTTTCCCTCTCTTCTCACCTGGTTTGCTGGTTTTCATATGTATGTACATACATTCTTCAGTCAGTTCACAAACTGTCTATATTCAGTAAGCTTCACCTTGCTAGGAAGATCTAGATGCCATGTTTCACATCCAAGTTCTGCAGCTCTGATTTCATACTTGGCAGAATAGAATTTGCTTTTTCAGAGGCTGATCATTCCTCTTAGCTGTCAAGAGTGCCAACAAAAACTATCACAACAGATTATCTCTCAGGATTTGGAGGTCTCACTTGGATAAGTTACTAGGTAGTGGTCTTTAGAGGAGCAATTCCTGCATCCCAAAGTCCTGAAGCTTCATTTTGTCCACAGTGTGTGCAACATTCTCTTTCCTGGACAGTTAAACATATATGTGAGAACAGACTGCTCCATCACTGTATAACATGTAATCAAGCAAATCACTTCTGCTTTGCTGAGAAGTGTGACAGATCTAAAAGATTCGCTTCTTGATAAGTTGTCCACCTATCTGCACCAATTTCTTTGTAGAGGATGTAAACAGGGTGGCAAGTTGGGATGTAGATTTGCCTGTGCTAGCAGCCATTTTTCAGGGGTACTGGCAGGCGTTTTACACAGACTCTGCCTGACAGAATGCCAGGGTCAGAAACCCCTTTGGCGAATGCTTCAGTTTGCTGTATACCAATTCCATTTTCCACAGGTTTAAGCAGACTGAGAAGATATGTGAAAACAATGACTTGTATACCTCCTAATCAGCCTTGGCATGTCTGGCTCCAGAACCTCTTTCATCTGGACGTGAACACTCCGCAAAGTTTGTTCCTCTGAATCTATTGTCTTAAGACCTAAGTCCAGTACTTCAGTAGGTGAAGCATCTCCTGAAAGGAATGATGAGAGATTCTGTGCTATATTCTCTTTCTGTACTTCTTTCCAGGCAGTGCCTGCTAATACTAGGAATCTATTTAGTAAATGTGCATACTGTAACAAACTCTATTCAGTAAATGGACCAATTTTAAGTGTGTTGGGCTTGTTGTCACCTTCTTCCTTCAGTGCTTTGTTTACAAACATCCTTTGGTACCTCTTGTAGCTGAAAAATACAAGTGCTCCACTTTAATTTATTAGTTGCTTTATCCTAGCAACTATTTGATTAATTACTTGGTCATCAACCTGTCAGATCAACTTGGTTCACACCATGTCATGTGCGGAGCAGGAGAATTGAAAAGCCAGAGGTGGACATTTTGTGTATAGTTTATGGGGAAAAATTTCCAGGCTTCAGTCCCAGTGTTCAAGTGGTCCATGTGGACTATACAACTGTGTTATCTTTGGATAATGAGTTTATATTCATAAGACTGCAGCCAATGAGAGCCGTAAATCATCTATAGTGTTAAAAATACTCCCATCTACACCATTGTCCATTTGCATATTTATTACTGTAAAAAAACTTAGTTGTATTTAAAAAAAAATTTCAGATGAAACAAGCAACAATTTGACAATTCATATAAAACTATTATTGACTTGTTTAAGATTTTTGCCAGTTGTTTCAATTACACTGTTTAGTGGCAAAAAAAAAGATTTTTCATTGCACGTTATTCTTCAGGTGCTTGGCAACTAATTAGAGCTTTTGCTTCTGAAAGGCCATGAAGTATTACATAGTGAATATCTCAGCCATATTTTATAATGAACACTGGAGCTTGTCAACACATACTGCTGGGCATAGAGAGGTGTGTTGCATAAGAAACATTTTTTACAGTCATTCTTAAAAGAAAGTTACTTGCCTTTTCTCATCATCAGAGTACAAAAATACTATTGCAGTGTTCATCCTATTAATTACAATAATTATGCAGAAGAAATTTATTTGACAGAAAAAAATGTTTTCTTTGTATTTTTGGTAGCAAGAGACAGGGATTAGTATGTGCCTAGTTTTCAGATACAAAATTTCAGGATGCAGCAGGGGCCAGCAGCTCCCTGTGGTCTGGTCATTGGTTGCATCAGGTGCTCCACAGGGGCCCATCAGGGCAGGGCCTGGCAGCCAGGGTGCATCCCACTGCCCCAGCCAGGAGCAGGGCGGCCAGAGAGCACCAGGGCAGCCACAGCCCCGCGCATTGGGCACATCCCTGGGGATAGCGACAGGCTGAGGCCGGGCTGGGACATCATTCCACTGGTGGGGGATCAGGATCAAGCCCAGTGAGGGGAACCAGGGTCAGACACAGGCCTGAGATGGCCAGGTAGGGCTGTGGTGATGGGGATGGGCTGCACAATCCCCATTTTGCTGTGAAAACACTGAATGTGCCATATTGTGGAATTGGAAATCTCTAGTTATCTTCATTCTTTTTAAGTTAAGATCCGCTCCACTTTCATTTAAAAAAAAAGTCTTATCTAGGTTCCATTTATATTTTGACTAAAAAATCTTCCTGGTGTCGTGTTTTAACCCCAGCTGGCAGCTAAGCACCGCACAGCCGCTCGCTCACTCCCCCCGCAGTGGGATGGGGGAGAGAATCGGAAGGGTAAAAGTGAGAAAACTCATGGGTTGAGATAAAGACAGTTTAATAGGGAAAGCAAAAGCTGCACGCGCAAGCAAAGCAAAACAAGGAATTCATTCACTGCTTCCCATTGGCAGGCAGGTGTTCAGCCATCTCCAGGAAAGCAGGGCTCCATCACGCGTAACGGTTACTTGGGAAGGCAAACGCCAGCACTCCGAACGTCCCCCCTTCCTTCTTCTTCCCCCATCTTTTATTGCTGAGCATGACGTCATATGGTATGGAATATCCCTTTGGTCAGTTGGGGTCAGCTGTCCCAGCTGTGTCCCCTCCCAACTGCTTGTGCTCCCCCAGCCGACTCACTGGTGGGGTGGTGTGAGAAGCAGAAAAGGCCTTGACTCTGTGTAAGCACTGCTCAGCAGTAATGAAAACATCCCTGTGTTATCAACACTGTTTTCAGCACAAATCCAAAACATAGCCCCATACTAGCTACTATGAAGAAAATTAACTCTACCCCAGCCAAAACCAGCACAACAGGACAAAAGCCATTCTGATTCAGGAGTATTTAAACATATGCTGTATCAGATGAGTGGTTCAGTACAAATCTAAATTTCTAATTCTTTACATCGCCATTATTTTATTAGTTTTTAAAAACAAAGTACTCTCCTATGTAAATGCTCAATTGCTTTTAGAAGCACTTTTGGAAGTTCACTAGCTCTTTTACTGCACTTTAAAACCACATTAATGTAGAATTCCAGAGACTGATTAATTTCAGAGGAAAAAAAAGACAACTATTCAGTAAATTTAGAGTTTGAGTGTCATATAGTTCTATGACTAATTTTGTGAATTCAAAGCCCATTGGATTTGAAAGTATGTGTTTGAAAAGGACATGGAAAGATTAACCTAGGAAGCTCTTAATATTCTGTGTGGCCCCCTGATCATATGAGCCAGATGTTGCAAACCAAGCTTAGAGTTAATTAAGAAGACACATCTGTGTGTGGGAAATAAACTCATAAAATTACTTCACCAATGATTTGACAATTATGTCAGCCACTACACTAGTAGTAGTTGATTAATACATTTGTTTTAAATTGTATAAAGACTGAAGAAAATGTAAACATAGACAAGCTTAGCTTTTATAGTGCACAGTACAATCTCAAAGTTAATTGCTCCCACAAACAATCATGTTTCCAGTGTCTCAAACTATTCTCACAGTGATTATTCTTACTGTTGTTGTTCCCCATGTATTGGTGCAGCAGATGGGTCCGTTAATGTTAATCAATTAACCAAGACTGAAAAATCAAACTCAATTAGCAATAAATTTCAATAGAGAGACACTTATCTTCAGATTTCAACCGCCATGAATGCTGTAGTCACCAAAAATACACAAGGAATATAATTTTTCAATTTTCATCCCCTGATAATGTAAGAAATACGTTCCTAGATATGTAGGTCTCATTTGGACGGTACCTTTTCAGCTATAAATAGGAAAAGCCATATTTTAAATGATATTTCAGAAGCTGTCTGTTTTCTGCATGCTGGGGCATCACGCAATTCTTCTTAATCCTTAAAGAACTGATCACCAAATGAAAAATTCCATCCAAACTGTTTCCTAAAGTTCACCTGATAAGGTTTTGAATGCCTTTTTTTTAAAGTTATAAAATGAGTTCTAGGTTAGCTTTCTTGTAAGCTAAAGGAAATTTTATAGTTGAACTTGGTTAAGTGATAGAATTCCATATGTTGGAGATACTGAGGAGACCAGGTGAAGCGACTTAACAAGAGTTGTGGTCTCTTTTTAGTATATATCCTCAATGTTAATTAAAATAAACAGTAGACAAAGTCATTATGAATATGGCTATTTTTAGAAAAAAAGGAGGAGCTCAGACTGTAGACTTTGGAGACATTAAAATGTTCTTTTCAACTTTTTTTTACTTCTCATTTTCCATTTCAAAGTGTAGTCATGGTGAACCTTTCCCAGATCATGTGCCAGAAATACTTCTTGTGCTTCCTTGTGCCCATAAGCCAAAAATGCATGTTATGTCAGGTTTTGGCTGAAGGTCTTCATCTAAGGATAGGCTTTTATGCCCTTATTAATGCTTTTCTCACATTTCTAGCACAGAGCTGCAGTTTGCTTCCAGCTCACAAAATCTGATTTGTGTGTTTGTTGAACTAAAGATAAAATTGTTACACAAGAATGAGTAAGCGCCCATTTTCAAACCAAGGAGCACTGAAGCACCTCCCAAAACTGCTAACAGCATTGCAGGCCAAATTTTTCGAATTGCTCATGCATTTCCTATCACTGCTTTAGATGTAGGTGTTTCTGGATAAGAAAGGAACCAGCTAGTCAGAAATAGCAGAACTGATCATATATCAAGGATCTTTTTGTAGATCTGTTTTATAGACTAAGAGACTCAGGCCAACATATTATCTACAACATCAGTTTGTTGGGTTTTTTACAAATCCAAATCCTAGTTAACTTCACTAAGATCCATATTAAGTCCAGAACTAATGTTTTAAGTTCCACTGTATTCAGCTCTTGCAGAAAGATAAACCAAACAAAGGGATTAAATTTCATTTTAGTTGATTTGCAAAGGAAGAAGATTTCCAGATGGCAGTAGTGTATTCTCACACCTTTTCAGAATTTGCGCCAGATGCACTTATGTAATACTGATTTGTGTGAAGAAGATAACCTGCTTCCTTTTAAAGGGCTGTTTTTTGGGCAGATCTGTCAATACTAAAGATGCTTACATGTTTTACAACTCCAGAAACTTCTGGTATTATTATTCTGATTCATGCTTACACACACCATTATTTAGGAAGACTAGTTTGGGGGCTTGAATTTTTTGGATTCTGTACTTTTAATGAGATTAGGTAGCTAGTATAGCTGGAGTTTGGTACTTATGAAAGAGATTCACATTTGGAAATCCATTGTTTTTTCTAATGCTGGCTTCAAACTGGGCTTTGGTGAAGACAAGAATTCATTTAAATTTATTTCCAAACTGTTTTCTTTTTCTGACAGATTGTTCATCGTTTCAGGTTCCACATGATCTTAGGAAAAAATAATGCCATTCTTACTAAGAAAAATCTTTCATGTCATTTTTGAGCAGTATGAAAGATAATGCCATTGAGCTTCTCAGAATCACAAAAATCCTGTTGGACATGCCTTTGTTACATCATATTTTCACAGGAAAGTCAAGTAAGCAAAAGAGAAAATTTCATCTCCAATTTTCCTAACACTAGGTATTAACAGATAGAGAATTTATTTACCAAGGTTGATCTTTCTGGTAAAAAGAATTGCATTTGGCTAAGCCCAATATAAAAACTCTGCATACTTTTTTCTGAACTAAATCTACATTTCTCCCACCTTAGTTTTCCTTAAAGCGAAAACAGAAAACTGAAATTTTAACCCCAGCTTCTTGCCCTTGAAGTTTAGATAGTAAATTGCTCTAATTCACCGTTGTGTTAGGATATCTATTTCAAGACTAAATTAGTTGAACTAGGTGTCTCTCACTCTTGGCATCAGAAACAGATTCTGTTTTATCATACTTTATTTCTTAGGCATTATATTCCTCAGATTATAGTAGTATGGAGAAGAGATTTGACAAATCAAAGCTGTGTTCCATTAAGCTGGCAGCGTTAAGAGCTGATGTTTTAGATTTTAGACAAAACATCTGTATACCCCCAGGAAGTTGTGCAATGACAATGTATGAGGAAATAGCAAAATACAAACTTATAAATATTATTGGATATACTAGTACTCGACTGTTGTTCTTTTTAATTAAGCATTTAAAATATGCAACTTCTTTAATAATTATTAAAACGTGGTACACTCTTCAGAATTTGTTTTCTTCAGAATGTCATTTTATCATAGAAATATTGTTGAAATAACAAATTCTGAAATTGAAAAATAATCCAAGCAAACAAGTTAGAAAAAGTGATGTTCAAAGAGTAAAACTTTCTCTGTTTTTAATTTAGGCAGTATAGTGGTGGTTCTATTAAAAATGTCTGTAGAAAAATCAATTTTTTATGTTCTCAGATCCACAGATTTAGTATTCAATTAGTGTGAAAAATAACACGCTGAAAACAGAGCATGCAGGAAAATCAAGGATCCAGATATAAATAGGACTTCAAATTCCTGACTGTTTATGTGCAAACTGTGCACAAAATTTGTTAAACGTGATGTTTATACATCATCACAATTCAATTGTACTTAAATCAGAGAAGCTGCCATGGCTAAAATTTTAGTGTGGGTATTGAAATACCAGTAAGTGTCATTTTAATACCAGTCATCTTAGAATGTTTTGACTCAATTCCCAGAAATACTATGTAACATTATTTTCGTGAATTACAGCACAACCAAATCAGCATTTCTGATAGCTTTTATTCCAGAAGGGCTATCTTATTTGTAGTAGCTTTAAAACACAACATATCAGCAAAATTAATCGAATACTATCTTTTTCCAAGGCTAGTGAGATGTTTAAGTGTATACAGAAATACTCAAAACACTGTTCATACATATTTGTCTAACTGGAGAAGTAGTGCACGGATTCTTAATAAGAATTTCACTCCACTATAAATCCTGACAAATAGTATAGCTGGTACTGTTTGTTATAAGTTGTATCATATGTAGTATGTGTATGAAAAATGATAAATGTGCCATATTCTTTGTACTAATGCTTTTCCAAAATTCCACAGAGATAATCCTTTCAGTGAAATGTGTACGTTTACCGTAAGGACCTATTATATGCTCTAGTTGTTTACTGTAAGTTATCACAATAAAATTACAAGACTGGTACTGCAGAAGATGAATAATGCACTATCTGTAATTTATGTTAGAACACTTATTCCTTTGCTGCTAACCTAACATATACACCTACCTACTAGTGATAGATTTCTGCACTTCAAGCAACAAAAATTACATAAGGGAGAAAAAAAATATGAAATTTCAGTCCTGACTAGCGTGGTTGACTGGAGATTGAATGGTTGAGAACATCATTGTTCTGAATCCCTGTTTTGGGGAGCTTATCATTGAAAGGAAGAGTGAAGTTTATCTAAGGTCACATAACAGAACAAATTTTGATTATGGTTTAGAGAAACCTTCTTCACCTTTGGTAGCTTGTTGAATTCGAGAACATGCTTAATTTTCAAACTGAATTTGGGAAGTCTGGATATGAGGTATGATCTTGATACAGAAGGTTACCATGTCACCAAATTTGGTTTTGTTACTTTATTTCTTTTTCAGTAACAGCATTTATTTAAGTTTGCTTTTAGAAAGATAGGAAATGGGATTTTTTACCAGTAACCCTTGTTTTTTGGATTTAGTAAAACCAGCCAACTTTGTGATCATGTGTACAGATAAATACAAAGAGTGGTACCCACATAGTCGTGCACAAATAGAGGAGACATTCTACCTGTACCCAGAGTATCTGCAGCTGTCCAGCTGACTATTCAAAGACAAAGGTAACCTCACTAGTCCCTCACTTTTTTCTCACTGCCCATTGTCATGGGTCAATACCTGTGGTGCTTGTATAGTCTTCCCCACAACTGGCTCCAATTATTTCAGATTAAATATCACTCTCGCATGTTGTAAATGAGGGAATGTTTTTTTCACTAGGGAAGACCTACTGAAGTTGTGTATTACTCTTAAGTGAAGGGGAGCGTAGAAGATCAATATGTTATTCATAAAGAATGCAAAGATTTAAGAATTATCTGGTGTCCTGCTAGAGAATTAGTGCATCCCTCTTTAAAAAAGACTGTCCTGGACAAAAATATGTATGAAACAACTGCTCTTGAAGACTGATTCTCTGTAATCTATAATATCTTAGGAGATATGAAGATAAAAGGACCCTAGAACCACAAAAATCCATTTGTCCTTCACCAGGACCTTCCTCGGGTTACCTCAAATCATAGTAGAAGAGGTCAGCACAAGGCCTAATATCAGTCCGTTGATATCTTCCATAATCTGTGGAGCCATCTAGCATTGCTGTAGACTAGTTGTGGAACAATAAAAATCATTCCACAGCAGCACCTTGAAAGCTGATGTCATTGTTTTCAGTAATAGTTATCTATTGTCTATCTCGTTTATCTATTATTCAGTATCAATAATGTTCAGTTACCTAGCTAGAATACTGTATTACTAAATAAAAAGTCCTGCATAATTTAAAAAGCTTAATGTTTCCTTTAGGGACATACTACTCTTTTTAATAGTTGTGTTTGTATTATTACCAGACTTAGTCATACCCAGTTAAAGTACGCTCTTTCTGTGCTTGCAAGAGTACAGCTGGTATTGCTTCTTCTCTGCTTCAAAATCTGATAGTGCTTAGGAGTTATGAGTTAAAGGATCAGGGGAGCCAAGGCATGATTTGTATTACTCCACAAGGCATGAGAGTTCAGTAAGGAGTGCTGTGTTCTCTTGTATTCAGGCCACCTTCTCAGTATGCCCATCAATTTAGCCTTATTGTGTGCTTTGGAAAATTCATCTGGCTTGGAGGTCAGCATGTGCACTAGATTTCTTCTGACATTGCCTCAGTAAGGAGTTTTACAGACAGCCAAGAAAACATTTCATTGCTCTGAAGAGAAGCTATGTAGAAGACTGACCATGCTAGTTCTTCTTATCATCTTCTAATCTGGTTATGACATTTGAAGTGGGCCATATGAAATAGTCATAGGAGTTTTTGGATGTCCTACTCATTTCTGTACCTGGGCCACTTCAATATATATTAACATATAAAGTACTTTAACGGATACTTTACTTTGGTGTGTACATAAAAGAATACAGAATCATAGAATCATAGAATAGTTTGGGTTGGAAGGGAACTTTAAAGGTCATCTAGTCCAACCCCCATGCAACGAGCACGGACATCTTCAACTAGATCAGGTTGCTCAGAGCCCCGACCAACCTGACCTTGAATGTTTCCAGGGATGGGGCATCTACCACCCCTCTGGGTAACCTGTGCCAGTGTTTCACCACCCTCAGCGTCAAAAATTTCTTCCTTATATCTAGTCTAAATCTACCCTCTTTTAGTTTAAAGACATTCCCCCTTGTCCTGTCGCAACAGGCCCTGCTAAAAAGTTTGCCGCCATCTTTCTTATAAGCCCCCTTTAAGTACTGACAGGCTGCAATAAGGTCTCCCCGAAGCCTTCTCTTCTCCAGGCTGAACAACCCCAACCCTCTCAGCCTTTCTTCATACGGAGAGGTGTTCTAGCTATAAGTGCTAGCAGTTTTTCACACTCATGTCTGAATAGGTTGTAATAGAAATGAGATCAAGTTCTGAAAAAGTCCAGTGGGAGGCAGCACCTCAGGAATCCCCCAAGGTGAAATGTCCCAGACAGAAAACAGTTACTCAGCATCAGGAGTGTTGTTTTAAACAGTTACTGAAACTGCCAGTTATAAGGCCTCCTCTGTGCAGCACTGTTATTTACATTAGACATCTCTCTACATTCCCCCGCAAATTTTCTCAAGATTACAGAGGGGTATGTAAGCCTTCAGTTCCAGAAGCTCTGGTCATGACATCTCTTTTCTGTTTCCAAACAGCCTTTGAAGCTGCTAATAGGATGTGAAGTTTCATAGCTTAGTTACCATGTCATCATCTTTTGCTGCAATCATCAGGAATTAGTGAAGCGTGAGTTAAATATCTGTGTGGGAACACAGATACAAACACATGTGTATGTATACGCACTCAAACAATTTAATTATATGGTGGCTATAGTTGTGCTGTATGTATTGTTCCTTTGTTCATAATTGTCTTCTCTTCATTATACTATGGAGTTTTATAACATATTGTTGGTGAGGGTGCTAAGGGCAATTGAGTTTATTTTGTATCTCACCCCAGTTGTAAAGATGAGGACACTGAGAAAATAGGTAAAATCCCCAACAGATGTGCAAACTGGAGTACATTGGGAGTGAATACTATTAATGAAATATAAATGAACAACATTTGTTCAAGATGCACGATTGTTGTCCTGGAAATAACCATTTTTTTCTGTTTTTCTTTATGACAGTCTTAGCCCTGCAACTATTCACAGCTTTAATTTAATTTATTTTCTTCAGAATTATTCAGATCAGGGGTCTGTAAAATCCAAAGAAAAGTCACTGTAAAATACACAGAAATATGCTGGAAAACAGTATGGCATCAAATACAAAGATGTTCAACTTAAAAAAGTTCTTAACAACAAGGGATTTTGAGTTATAAACAGTTAGCATTTTGAACGCAAATCTTCAAGTAAAACATGAAGACTGCTACTATCTGTAGGCTGAAGAATATCCAGGAATTATTCTTTTTTTGTAGTAGGATATAATATGATAGTATAGCATCATTATATTTCAGTTGTCAGACTTGCCCAATTATTCATCCACTTTTCCATTCTGTAAACCATTTTCAGAAATAGTGCAGTATATTTCTAGGCTGGAAACCAAGCATAGTAGTTCAATAACCCAGATTTAAGCTCTTTCCTGGATACCTTCAGGGATTAATTATGGACTTCACACCTTACCAAAATATTCAGAGATTGATTTAAATCCCAAAATTCAAGCTAAGCTTGTTTTCATCATGTTATCATTTTATGTAATCCAGATATTTTTCTTGGCATTCATTAGTATTCATGATATTGTTACATGGATCAGAGTCACTACCTGGATAAATATGCTAATGTAAAGGAGAGAATAAACTATTTAGAAAAATCTAGGGTAAATTAGACTGAAAACCATTTGGAGTTAAGAACCATTAAGAAATAAATTGTGTATTGTAAAGGTGGCTAGCTTTTTTAACTCTATTTTAGCTTTCCCCCAAGCAGATTTCATGGAGAAGTTAAGGTGAAAGTTTGCCAAGGGGTTGGAATCTCCCCTTCTGCTCCCCTGGACACACAGTCCATAAGGTGCTTTTACTCCAAATTATATGATACACTTACAGCTGATAGTTTGATGACACTTCTTTTCCCTCAGTTCATGCCTGATACAACCCTATTCTCCTTTTTTTCCAAAAGACAGTATCCTAAAAAAATCTTCCTAGTGACTAATACCAAACCTGTCGATTAGGCAGAAGGTCTAAATGCCACCCCCCAGCCTGGAGACTACACGGAAACAGAGTTACAATCCATTTCCTTTTCCTGGTGCTTTCTCTCGGTTTCTGATTCTGTCAATACGATTCTTATACCCTCACCTTCCCCAGGGTGAAATCTGCCTACTTAAGATTCACTTAAACCCTGGAAGCAGAGTTGAATTGGGACACAGGCTTTGCACTGCCCCTTGGAAAACAACTCCTTGATTTGTCACTGTTGCAGAGACGATAGACCGAGAATGCAATGTATAAACATGCATCTGGTTTCACAGTAAGCTAAATGTAGCCACTCACATTTTAAAAACTGATGCACTCTTTGAGTATCCTTACTATTTTCCCTGCTTTGAAAAACAGTGAGGTAGACAAACTGTGTTTGTTTCACTCTTGGCAGATACCTATTTAATAGTTAGGCATTGAAATACTTTGAGTGGACAAACATAAGACGCTTTTAACATTGAAATCTAGCTTTAGTATGTATGGTTAAACTGCAATGAAAAAGACAAAGCAATTAGGAGTTTATTTTATTTGCTTTACAAGTGTCAAGACTCAGCATCCAGATTTATAATGTGACAGTTATGCCAGCTCAAGATTCAAGGCTAAATTATAAAGTTGGTTTTCAGCTTCAGCAAATGCTCTCTGGGTCCTGCTGTGTTTCACTTAATAGCAAGGACAAGTGGATTCCATCTGTAGGAGAGCATGTTTTGCATATGAACTACTGCAAGGCAAGAGCCAATACTGAGATGGAGCAGGATTCAATATCCGGACACTCTTTTTATTTATGGACAGTTGCTTGTTTGTTTTCAAGCAGGTCTTTAAAGCTGGGTTGATGATTTAGGAGCAGATGTGGGGTTATAATACTTAGTTTTAAAATGAGAGGATGTTTGTCCTGTACTTTGATGGTAAAATGGTGTGATTTAATATGAACAAGACGGCATTCATGAGTATGAACTAATCTTGCTAGGTGCAGTATGTGTACAAAATGGTAATTGAAATGAACATATCTTTTTTTCTGCCTAGAACTAATGTAGTTAAAACCTCAGATTTGATCCATTTTTTATGGATAAATATTTGTCTAGTAGCAAAAACAGTTGTGCATTATTGTGTAAGTGTATGCATAGATAAATTGGTATGTATGAATATATAATGATTTTGTTTATCAATATGGTTTTGTCCATATTTTGGGGTGGGTTTTTTCAGTATGAATTGGGCAGTTCCTAACTCCTGGATATTTAAATTTGCAACCATTTTCTGTAGGCTAGTCTTGATAATATGCATTTTTAGTAACTTTGTCAATATATGTGTATTTCTCAAGTCCTTGACACAGATTGCATATGTATTCTATCATCTTACACTAAGAAGCTAAGGTACATGCACGATTAACTTTCCTTAGACAAGAAACCTTAGCCACAAACCCAAAAGAATACCCAGAGCATCCTGAGTTCACCCACCACAGATTACCCCAATTTACAAAAATAAAATTGGAGACAAAATGAGAAAGGTTGTTTCCATGTCAAATTTAATCTTTTTACTCTGCAGACGTTTGATTATACACTGTCCAAGAGCCCATGTATACAAAATAGCCAATGGGCCAAAAAAAAAAAAAAAAAAAAAAAAAAAAAACAAAAACTTGAGGTAAAGAAAAATACTTGATTTGTACAATTTATTAAAAAAGTAGAGATCATAATTTAAGTAAATGGGCTCTTCAAAAACTCCTTTTCTTTGCTAGGAAAACCCTGGGATCCTTGGCTGGGAAAAATCCTTATTATCCATATTTTGTTCTGCTGCATCTGAGTGAAACACTGTTCTGTGTGTCTGGGCTGGTTTTAATCTTCTGCTAGGTTCTGAAACGGAAGAGCTGTGGATTACTGCCACCTACAGCTGGAATGCCACCCACTCCCAGCTAGAGAAATGGACCTTGCACTAAAGCCGCTCTGGACAAAAGGCAGTAGATCTTAGAGGTGAGCTAAAGGAGGACTTTGCAGAGCTGGTAGTAATTGGGTTTTGCCAGCTTTTTATGACATTTAAATAAAACTAGGGCTACAGAGAAAGTAAATCCCCCAGTAGCATATTCAAGCAATTTTCTTCTCATAAAAGCACCTTCCTACTGGCAGTAGCTTGGCAGAAATGTTGCAGAGTTTAAATTTCATAGAGAGGAGAAAAAACCTCAGCTTCTGACAATCCTTATGTCAGCTAACATTTGAAACGCTCTGAGATTTACCAGAAAGAAAAAAAAAGAAGATTGTACTGTGTTGGGGCCTATTTAGTCATTGTGGTTTTGTGTATTGCAACTATTTTAAGATGCTTAGAATGTTCTTTATCTCCTATAACCTCAGTCCCTCCTCCCCACTGCATTTTTATCTCTGCAGTTTTTTTTTTTTAAAAAAAAGAAGGAAAAAGGCACACTTTAAATTAAGATCTCAGGAGAACAGGAATAATAATGCCCAGCAGTGGTGTGCCATTTTCTGCGACTGCTCCCATCTTTTTTGTTCTGTGCTTTATTGAGGTATCTTTTTCAATAAGGAAAATTCAGGGTTGCTTATTTCTAATAATTGTTCTGTGCTGCTTAACCTAGTAAATATTGGCATGAAAAATTCTGCTTGCGTGGGAAGGAAGGGAAATTGTTTTTGTTTGTTTCCATTCAAGTGTATCCTCTTTTTTCACTACTACTGTGGTATCTGAGGGTTTTTTCCTATGCTCTTCCAGATTTCATTTCCCTTTCTATGCTACATTGAAAAAGAGTGCTCTATGTGGGCTGATCAAGCTACTTCACTCCCAAAAGGATTTCTTATGTAAGCAGTTCCAGTGAGATTTAGCAAATGATGTATTTTCGTAGAAATGCTGTGTTCTGAAGGTATCCTTGCGCAGTGAAGTGTGTAAGCACTTAGACAAAAGCCTGCATGGCACTGCTACCTTGTTTTCATTTGCAGTACAGAAAACATACTTTTTTTATCCTGCATTTATAATATAGGAATTAAGATTGAGACTTTTTTTTTTCATTTTTTAAAGCGGAATGAGCATAAAAAAACCCACAGGAACACATTATGCGATTAAAGAAGTAAAACCAACATATTCCAGCCATCCATCAGAACTGCCTTTTGTTTGAGCTAACTTATGCCTGTAACCAGCATTTCTTCAAAACACTTACCTTTCTTCAAACAGGAATTATGCACTGACCTCTGAGTCACAGAGGCAGAAGTACATATTCTTTCAGGCAGCATCTCCAATTATCTTTCTTGCCAATGGATGTTAGGGGCATTTTCCTCTCTGCCCAAATATTGTAATCATTAATAATTAGTAATTGTACAAGTCAGTGTTTACATGTAAAGGAGCTTCATCCTTTGATGCAGGATTTGGAGCTAACACTGCCAGCAGAAAAAGAAAGAAAATGGAGCTCGGTTCTCGTTTTACGTCTGGGATTGCACCATTTTAGAGTGCTGAGATTCCCTTGCCTTATGTGGTTACTCTAATTTATACCAGTGAAGTGAAAATCTAATCAAGCCCACAGCTGGATACATTCAACAACTTTTTGCTCATCCAGGATAACTCTGGATTGTATTGATCTGCATTATAGAACTGAACAGAAAACAACAAGAGGGAAATGTGAGAAAGAGTGTCTCATTTAGAACCTAATAAAAGTTCTTAAGGTGCTTGTTTCATTGCTGTACTTGGCTGGATCATCCTTAGAAATCAATGAAGGACCTGCAGTCAGAAACATGCATAAAAATGTCTTGAACTTATTAAGTGGTTTCTATGGATAGAAGGTAAAGACTGGGGGCAGGGGGGATACCACCAAAACCACTGCAGTCCTGTTGATTAAAAATTTGTCCAACTTCACCTTTATTAATCTTTTCAGAGAAGTGTAGCCAACTAGAAGGGGAGAGACAGGGTGGTATAATGAGAGACAGAAAACAGAGCAATAAAATGCTGTTTGAGTCATTTCAGGCTGCTGGATGAATGGCTCTGTAGGAGAGAAATTGCTGTGGTGTCACTGGCTTGCTGCTACCAGCATGTGTCACTATGGATGTCAGTGTAAAGTGAAACTGGGGAAAAGAGAAATCCACTTGCCTCTCACTTCAGAGACAAAGAAAAGGGCAAAACCTGTTCTACCTCTAGCAACAGCAGTCATAGATAAGCGTATGTGTCGCTGAGAAGTCTGAGAATTCATCCTTTGAAAAAAAAAAGTCTTTTCATCTTGAGATGACATTGCAACCCTTACGATAGAGTGACTAAGTGATCTGCACAGGTCCGATTAATAACAGCAGGGATAGACTGTAAGCTCTGAACTAATATAAAGTCAATTCTGTCACATTTGTCTTTCAATATTTTAGGCATTAATATGTATTTAATGTTGCTGAAATACAATGACTTGATGTGTTCTTTAGAGCCCACTGTTAGCTGAATGCATAGCTCATGATTACGCAGTACAGCATTTTTGTACTCCAGCTTAAAAATGGCTTCTGAATAAGTGCAGTGCAAACAGAGAGGGCAATTGCAAATAAACACTTTCAGATCTCCCTATTTCAGAATGAACATGTAGAGGAGTATAAACCTGGCCTGTTTTCTCAACACTGATTTAATAGAAAAGGATGATAAAATCAATATTGTGTCGCAGAACCACATCAATATGAACAAGAATCCAACATCTCAAGGATATGTTAGAGCCAGGAGACTTACTTGATTCAATTATTTATAATGATAGTGTGCCAATAATCCTGACTATCACATGAACTATTAACATTTTCCCTCCTCACTATCGTCCTGCTTTCTGGAAGGAGTTAATTATTACAAAGCTGTCAGCTATTACAGAGATCTTTAGCACAGAAAGATGATATAATGATATCGCAGAGCATTCCTGAAGTGTTACGACACTCCTTCTAGAACAATTTTCTAATTAATGCATTGAACTGTAGGAAGTTAGTTGCCTTCCCATTCTGCTTGCTTGGGTAAAGAAACATATATTAACAAATGAGTTGGTTTGGCTTGGCTTGGTTTTACTCTAAGGAGGAGACAGTGAGGGTTTTTTCTTTCCTCTGTGAACATACTACCCTTTCCTACAAGCAGTCACCATAGCTACTGGTAAACAGCATTATGTTTGCCTTATTCTTTCTGTTTTGACTATAATTCTTTTTCAAGAAAAAAGAAAAGTGGGTTGATTTTTTTCAGAGAACAGAAATCTTAAGTAATAACTAATTAGTTCTGTCTGAAAAGTGGGAGTCTAATTTAGGGCTCTCCTTTATTCTACAGAGAACATGACTGTGAACCTTTGCATCTGGTTTTAGCCAGCTGAATGCTTCAAAGATTTTGTCCCATTAAGTGCTTTCATCTGTGTTTGATACAGCTGGAAACAAATCTGCCACAGTGCAATATGGATAATTATTTGGATGTCCACATTTGCAATTTTTTCTGTCTACACCTATTTTCTCAATTTAGACAAACTTTAGGTTGTCTCAGACAGTAATTCAGATTGTTTGCTTTCAAGCACTTCCTAGCTCCAAGAGGTGTGTAAAATTAGCTGGTAGTTTCATTTTGACTTTCAGAGTTTCCTAAATACATAAGCACAACAGTCTGTGCATGTTCAGAATTATGTAGTATAAGAAGCTAGATGCAGCCTATACTGGCAGTTCTTTTCCTATCTTAAATTTTTTACAGATATTTATCACAGGGAAAAGCTGCTTAATTCATCTGGTTTAAATCGGGATCAAAGTCGTTTATTGATTTATTAATGACGTGGCAATAAGTGAACTAAACATTCAGGATCATTATCAGCAATGCCACAGATAAACCACGGTATTAGACACTGCAGAATGTTAATAAACATCTACAGATTTCTAAGCAACTTTCTGTAACCTACACACACACACAGCATGTGCACACCCAGCCCCTCACAGGCAGCGTGGATTTTGCAAACACTGAAAAGTGTGGGTCCCCCACATGCAGACCCTCCTGTGGAGATGTGGGTGCTCCAGCTGAGTGTCCATCCCTGCTGCTGGCACCCTACTGAGGCACCAGCATGGGCAGGCACCCCATGCAGCCCCACGTGCACCCTGAGGATGGGTCCTCCCATGCCACCCCCACACTGTGGGTCCTTGGCTGGGTGCAGGCTGCTCCTGTGCCCCACAGGGAGCTGCTGGGCCTCATCCAGGCAGGGCTGGGGATACCACCGGGCAGTGCCTGGTGGTGCCCAGCCAGGGTCACTGCTTCTGACCCCACCTCTCCCAGCACCTTTTACAAATTTCTGTGCTTCTACACTGCATTTCAAGCTGACTCCTTTATTTCAAATGTCTCTTTGTAATTCCCTGGTTACTGCTTCGTCTGGCTGATGGTGTTGTGGAGTTCCTCCTTAGCATTATGAGTTTGGGACAAACACTCAGGTGGTTTTGGGTGTCCCATCATACACACTGTTACACACTCACATCCCTATGTTATCAGCTGTTGTTTTCAAGGACATTTTCCTGACGTTGGGCCAGGTAGGCACACCCCCACCCAATATTATTGTACAGTTTAGCAATTTTGAGCATACTATCAAGTAAATTATCTACTGAGGTCCAGATATTTTATGTTTATTTTACATTATTTACCCTTTTTTTTTTCCTGAGAAAGAATTAGAATAGAATAGAATAGACTATTTCAGTTGGAAGGGACCTACAACGATCATCTAGTCCAACTGCCTGACCAGTTCAGGGCTGGTCAAAAGTTAAAGCATGTTATCAAGGGCATTGTCCAAATGCCTCTTAAACACTGACAGGCATGGGGCATCAACCACTTCTCTAGGAAGCCTGGTCCAGTGTTTGACCACCCTCTCGGTAAAGAAATCCTTCCTAATGTCCAGTCTAAAGCTCCCCTGGCGCAGTTTTGAACCATTCCCACGTGCCCTATCACTGGATCCCAGGGAGAAGAGCTCAGCACCTCCCTCTCCACTTCCCCTCCTCAGGAAGCTGTAGAGAGCAATGAGGTCATCCCTCAGCCTCCTTTTCTCCAAACTAGACAAGCCCAGAGTCCTTAGCYGCTCCTCATAGGACATTCCTTCCAGCCCTGCCACCAGCTTTGTTGCCCTCCTCTGGACGCATTCAAGGACCTTCACATCCTTCTTAAATTGTGGGGCCCAGAACTGCACACAGTACTCAAGGTRAGGCCGCACCAACRCTGAGTACAGYGGGATAATCCCCTCTYTTGACCGGCTGGTTATGCTGTGTTTGATGCACCCCGGGCTGCAGTTTGTCCTCTTGGCTGCCAGGGCACACTGCTGACTCATATTGAGCCTGCTGTCGACCAGCACCCCCAGATCCCTTTCTGCAGGGCTGCTCTCCAGCCACTCCTCTCCCAATTTATACTTGTGCCYGGCATTACTCCRTCCTAGGTGCAGAGTCCAGCATTTGGACTTGTTAAATTTCATCCCATTAATCATAGCCCAATGCTCCAATCTATCTAGATCCCTTTGCGAGGCCTTTTGTCCCTCAAGAGAGTCAACAGCACCACCCAGTTTGGCATCATCAGCAAACTTGCTACTGGTGCATGCAACTCCTGCATCCAGATCGTTGATAAATATATTGAACAGAACTGGCTTGAGCCAGGATTGAGCCCTGAGGAACACCACTGGTGACCGGTCGCCAGCCAGGATGCTGGGAGGGACAGTATCAAAAGCCTTACTAAAATCCAGAAAAACTACATCCACCTCCTTCCCTTCATCTACTAGGTGGGTGACCTTATCACAGAAGGATGTCAAATTAGTTAAACAGGACTTCTACCATTTTTCTATTATTTCTATTACATCAGATTTTATGGTCTGCTTATGCTGTTTGTTTTTTCCTCTGTAATGTTCAAATTCTTCACATTCTAATACTAAAATATCTAGGGGCCATTATTTTCCCCACTGCCAATATCCACTCTCCGAGCTCAAATGCAATCATTTTGCTAACTAAATTGCTTGAGTATTGTTCTTGTTAATAATTATATTTTCTTCTTGCTGTTTGTCCTCTTATTGCTAGTATTAGTTTATGATTGGAATATCTTTGCTTACCTACTTTTGCTTTCTTTGTATGCGAATAGGATATAAACAGTATATCTCTTGTTTGTTTATTTATTAGTTTTGAGTTTGCCAGATGCAGTCCAAAAATCCATTGTTACAGATACTCAGGTGAAAGAAAATTTTTTCTGCAGGTGTTTCCCAATAACCACACATCCCCAAACCTGCGCTGGAACCACGCAATTCTAGTGACTACATCACACCTTTAACTTCCTTCTCTTGAAGCTGGAAGGTTTTCATTGCATTTCATAGCTGTTCTCTGCAGTTAGATTTAAATGGACTATTTTGGCTATTATGATACCTAGAGCCAAATTCACTGTTGATATAGGACAGCATTCACTTCACTGCTCACGTCAGCAATGAATTGGCTCAGACTTCCTAAATGTCTGTGGAAACAATCAGTACCAATGCAGAATGTATGGTTTGGTTTCTTGTAAGGCCAAGGAGAGGAAGCTTCCTGTAAGCATTCCCTTGCATTCCAGCTGGATCAAGGCTACCTTCTTCTGTGAAATCTTCAGGGGCAGTTACTGAAGCTCTTGGTTTTAATGGACTGGCATAGCACATTGTTAAAATATACAGAATCCTTTCTCAGCAGGAATTTACTGATGTTAACCAAAATGTGGCAGGTGTGACAGATTTCAAGTGTTCTTTGATTTTATAATTCTGCCAGAGACGTGAAACAGCTTATATAATGTATTTTATATAACATAAGTCATAGTTTATCCAAATGCAAATTATAACAATATTGACTGTCATATTATGAAAGATATTTGAAGCTATCAAGATGTCAACTTTTTGGTCTGTAGCTGTACCTTCATTTAATTTGCTATATTTACCAGAATTAAGTAGCAGCTAATTTATTAAATCACTCCACACATGCTTTCTTAGGTGTTTTACTTAGTCACTAGAATTTGTATTTTAAACTTTTGCAATAATTTTTAAAATCTCTGATTTTAAAAATTATGAAAAATAAAAAATAAAATTTTAATTTTAAAATCAGTACAGAACTAGCTAGCATTACTAGCCTGTGCATGATGTCAAATCTTGAATTTCAGATAACAGTTGTTTTCTTAAACCTTCAGGTGAGCTACTAGGATGGGATTTACCATACCAATATAGGCCCCCAGCAAGTAAGATGTCTGATGTAAGTTGTGTGTGTGCTCTCCCTCCCTAGTCAGTGCAGACTTGCAGGCACTTTTGGCAGAACATACCACCTTTCTTAGCCTTATGTCTTAGTACTTGATAAATCCTTCTCCGGAAGTACTTTTCTGCCTATTTGACTGTCAAGGATATGTGGATAATTAGCTTGGTTTAGCTGTCTAGCTTTCAGACCACTCAAGTTAGAAGAGGGAAGTCCCACACTTTTTGACAATGTAGTGAATCAATGTCTTAGCAGTTAATATGCACCATACAAAACATTGGAAGCAAGGCATCTTGATAACATTTGATTCAGTTTTGAAGTGATATCTTGCTGATTGGAGAATTATTGAAAAACAACAACAAAAAAGAATTGCATTTTAAAATCAATAGAAGAACTGCAAGAATTGTTTATAATGCATAAAAATGAGTATGTACAGTGTTGAGTTTGATACACAAGTCTGATCATCAGACTCCATTGTTTAAAAATAACTTTGAAGGAGATCTACAAAAGAGAATTCTGTAGCATCACATATAGCATAACAGTGCAATAAGTTCTAACAAGAAGGACCAGAGGAACATATTCTGAGATATCAAATAATGTCATACTCTGAGATAATCAAATAGCAGCAGAAACCATGCAGAAGATGATAATTTAATATTTGTAACCCAAACAATTTGTAGGCAAATACACTTGCATGAACATTATTTGGCTATTTAAGGTAGCCTGCCATCTTTGTTTTCCAAATTAGATACACCCATAGAGTCCAAAAAGAAAGGTGTCACATAAACTTGCCCTTGTCCAGTATAAATTTCCAGTTCTAGATGAAATCATTCAGAGCTCTAACAGATAATGCTGTCAGATAATGGCAGTGCCTGTTCAAGCTGTCTGCTCCACTTCTGTGTTGGATGAAGGAATGTATGCCTGCATCTCATCACCCAGTTTGACATTTTAGTGTAATCGAGGTAGATTTGTACTAAGGTACTGAGCTGTGAAGAGGAGCAACTGAATGATGGTTACACATTCTGTCCTACTGATTGTCCTGCGGTGGTGTTGCCTTCAACAGGGGATAGTACTGACAACTGAGGGATTGAGACTCTTAGCTAATTTGACTGTTTATGAAGTATGTGAAAGCCAGAGATTAGAGAATCCTATACATTATCTATAGGTAGAGAGAGGTATATAAAAGAGGTAAATTACCCCCTCTTTTTTTTGCTAGGTTTGGTGGGGTTTTTTGCTAGGGTTTTTTTAAGATCACAAATTATTAGTTGGGGTAACCCAGACTTTATTCCCTTTATATCCTGAATAACTGAAGTACTTTATCATATTTGTAAGGCTGCTGAAACCATGGATTTAATGGGAAGTGGATCATTGTGACTGTCTAGCTTGAGATACTCCATAACACAGACAACAGAGTTTCATTTCAATCTGTTGATATGCCTGTTATTTTTGCTTTAGCTGTAGCATATCGCTTAAAATACATTCAGTGCTTTTTACTGTTCAACATAATTTGTTTTTTCTGCCACTTTAGCAGCAAAAATTATTTACTGGTAATATTTTCAGTCAATGGGACTCATTAACGTACCTCTATCTTTCCTGAGATAGAGCAGTGCTGCTCTTCACTCAAGGCAGATGGTATAGTCAAGGGTTTAGCCTTATGATGATACATTACATCTAATTCTTCTTTCAAACTTTCTTCAGTAAATACAATTCAGCATTGTATTTGAAAGCTGAGGTTTTGTTCTCTACTAAAAAAGATTGCATCTGCCTTGTATTTCCTCCTTTCTGACAACCATTTTTAACCATTTTCCATGTAGAATGTGAAGAAGGGTGTTGTATGGGTGTAGTCAGGTGTTGTTTCATATAATGCAAAATATGAAGAGTAGCTGATTTGAAATTAAATACTGTTCTAACCTACATGTCATGACTTTGATGTCATATTCAGACTTTCACTACAGCTAAAATTCTTGTCTGAAGGCCAAAAGAGTATTCAATTTCAGATTCAATTTATTTGCTTATGTATAAAAACTAAATACAAATATTTTTATTTCTCTATATATTAATAAAAATATCTGGGCATACAGTTCTATTTATGGAGTTCTAATTAAGTATTAGTTCATACACACATCTCTACTAAAAGCTTAGGAAGATTTGGTGAAGAGATGTCAGATAAGACAGGATCTTCACTTAGTGGGTTTAGTGAGTTTATTCTCAGGAATTTTTTTTTTTTTGAGAGAGTTTGAAAAGGTTGGCTATTTTTTAGATTTTAGATTTACGTACCAGTAAAGATTAACTTAGGCTCAGTTAATGTTTGGTTACTTAAAGCTGTAATACTTGACCTCTCCATTAATAGTATTTTATTATTCATTGGTGATATTTTATAAAGAGACTTGCTAAGTACACTAATAAGAAGTTAATGTGTCACAGATTAAACATCTGGGGAGGATTACAGAGCTCCCTTTTCTCTTGGATGTTCAAAAAAACCATGTAGGACAAATCTATAAACAATAGGAAATGTTTCTTTGCTACATATTTGACAGAAGAAAATTTCTCATTTTGTGCTGAAGAACAAGTGTCAGAGCCACGCTGACAATGTTATGTTTGATAGTTACTGACTCTTACTTTTCTAGCTCATAAATTAAAATTAATGAGTGTTCTATCTCATAAGTGTAGGAAAGCATTGGATTTCAGAGGTCAATGTGTAACTGGAGAGGATAATTTTTTCTTAATTATGTTGAAGTCCCTTCTTCCACCATCTTTGTATATTTTAAAACATTCTGAAGAATTTCTGTTCTTCTTTTCCTTGAAAGTGCTAAATTGTCATGCTGAGTTGCTAGTGCTAAAAGTTGGGCAAATTGGTCACCCAACAAAGTGCTCACAATTACATTTTCTTAACATGTTGCAGAGTCATTCCTCTATCTTCATTGCTAAGCCTTACTGTTTCATTAAGTAAGACCTGAATTTACCTTCCTGGATTTTGCATTTTGCACTTAAGTTTTTAGACTTGATAATGGTGAGACTTCTCCATAACTGGACACTTCTATATAACTTCGCATAAGCTGGAAGAATTTATTGCTGCATTCCTGACCATCACTTAATATTTATACCGTAATGGAATAGATTTTGTTTATGAAATCAATGAAAGTTTGGGTAACTCATTTTTTTAATTTTCATTAGTACATGCTGACATTCCGTTAGTGGTTTGTTCCCTTTCTTGATCATCAAAAACCAAGCTAATTATCACAGGATTTCTGACTTGTTTTCAGGTGGTTTTGGTCCAAGTACACATGTACAGTGCCTCTCCAAGGCACACAAATATGTTGGCATATTTCAGAAAATCATTTTCTGAATCTGGACTCTTAACTGTTGAAAGTCTGCATGCAAATGGAAATGTAGAGCCTGGAAACACTATTCTTAAATATCACTTAGTATTCTTGGAAGCTATGGATACAACAGATATAAGGCTAAATAATTGCTGCTATTGTTGTGAAACATAAGTAAGAATTTTTTTTTTTTTTTTTTTTTACATAGTCATCAAGGATTCATGGCACTGCATCTGGTATGCATCTATAAATATGTAGAACAAGGTCAAACTTCAGCTTGTGACCCAAAGCGAAAATTAATAAAATAAAAATGAAGTTGGGCATTCAAGTTTTAACTGGCATGTCTGAGTGTATAGAAAGAAGTGCCATGCCCTGTCTGTAGAAGCAGCAAAATGTAAGAACAGTAATTTCTTGGCAGTTGCAGCTATGCAGTAAATGTCTTCCCGAGCTCCTTGTGGAGAATATTTTTCCTTAAAGAAGCCCAGAGGGAAAGACATATCATATAGCAGAAACATGTCAAGGAGGAATTATCTGGGAACTATTAGAAAGACTGGGCTGCAGTGCTGGAAGAAGAGAAATGTTACAGAAATAATATTTTTTCAAGCATGGTGCAGAGTTAAAAGGGCTGAAAATGCCTTTAAAAACTTAGAATCTAATTAGTGAGAGGTAAGATAGACATGGGTTGTTGTCATATCCATTTGCATAAAAATAATTGGAACTGAGTGTTACAAGCTGCAACGTTTAAAAGAGTGTAGTGCTAACATATGAAGGTCTGAGGCTGATGGGCGAAGATGCTGAAATATGACAAGCGAGCATAATAGATAAGAAGCAAAGGTTAGAGACAAATTGTGATTAATTAGTGCAAAATATAGACTGAAACCCTTGGGAAACTGAGAGAAGGTTTTGTTTCCTTTATAATTTAGAAACAGTCTGAATATAGTTCCTAAGACTAGACAAGGGATTAAGAGTGGGAAATACCCATACCATTCACTCTTACCTTGTTTTTACCAACTTTAGTAAGAAAGGTTTCAAAATTTAGAATTGATAAATGAAATGTTGCAAGGAAAGAAGCCACCAATATATATTTCTCACCAGTCAAGGTCAGTGGTCAGTTCAAGCAAAATCTTTCTAAGTTGGTCAGTCTGTGAAGTCACTAGGTCAAGTAAAGTCAAAGTGTTCCTTTATCTTGGCTGAAATTAACCAAAGATTAACCTGAGGTTGCAAACATAACTGTTTTATTATGTAAGTGCCAGTTTATCAGTCCCTGCATGCTGTAATTGCATTCTTGACACTATTTTTTTCTTCATAGCAACTTGCTTGAAATGACTGTGGAAGTACTAACAGACCATAGAAAAGAAGGATTTTTAGTAGAAATATTGATGCAGTTTTCTGAATCAGCTGACTACTACAAAAAAATTCAATGTTACTAATTCACGGTCTTCCAGAGCCCCAGAGGAGTGTGTTGTAGGAGAGAAGCAGGAATAGAGTCTGAGATAGTCTGGAGAGGGTTATATAGTACAGCCTTTTATTCTCCCTGAAAGACCTGGAGCCTGTGGAAACAATTTCACATCATGACTTGCACAACTGAGACTTGTGGCACTTTACCTTGCATTCTGTTTGTTAATTACGGATGAGAAGTGCCAGTTTTGAGGGAGTATTTGATGGTGAGGAGAAGAAACTAATAATGTATATTCTGCTTGAGAAATCCTAACTAAGGGTTGTAATTCTTGACAGTCCTTGGTAGAGAAAAGTGGCATTTTTTATCAATGGCTAATTATAAGTAATTCTTCTGGCAAGTTGGGGATCAACTAATAACAGAAAGTTAGTGCTTGACTCTCAGCCCTGCAGACTGAAGTTTTTTACACTCCGCTGATCACTGCTTATTTATTTTTCTTTAAATTTCATGGGCTCTATTATGACAGAGTAGGGCTTAGCCTGATACAGTGAAAATCAGATTAGAAACAGTTCACTTGATCTGATTCAGTTTTCATTAAAATCCTTTAAATAATACATTAGTACACATTACTTCTGACATACCCAAAGGTATGACACTGATCCTGTTCTGACCTGCTCAACTTACCTGCACACTTGGTAATTCCAAGTCATGCATTCACTTCAGCTCAATGTAAATTGGACTTCTGCTGCAACAATCTTAAATATTCTTAATGCTTTCTTGAGTTTGTATGAAGCCTGCATGCTACTAGTGTTGCTCTAAATGGTTTCTGCCTCAAGGATGATTATAAAATCATTCCTAACAGCTTCCTTTCAATTTATTTTATATATTAGAAAAATAAATTTTCTTCAATGCAGATTTATATACTTACCTTCCGAGGAAGCTTCTGAAATATGGGCAAAAATTTGACATAGCATTTTAAAGCTGCATGTATAAATGTGTTTACCCGAGCAGACCTTGTGGTTTGCAATACTATATCAGTAAAGGATCTCCACAAGGTCCACCTGACCCAAAAGGGGAAACAGAGGAAAAAAATAAATAATTGCCTTTCAGAAAGAAAGGTCATAGAATAGTATGAGGGGTGCAGATACTCTGCAGGCCTATTGTATTTTGCAGTGAAACTGTCAGAACTGTTAATCTATGTGATGCTGGTTCAGTGCTCAGATAGAAAACCTTTGCAGAAAATCCAGGTGGCAAAGAATCATTGTTGTTGATTCAGCAAGGGACACTCATCCCTTTAAATCAGTTCTGGTTAAATGTCTTCGTCTGATGTTAAGGAACACAGCAGTTCTCTTTCAGATGAGACCTTAGGCATGAGTCTTACTTTCTTTCAATTGCTGAAGGTTTTCTGATACTTCAAAAATACATATGGCAGATTTACACAGGAGTAGCCTACTGGCTGGAAAACAAGATGGATTCTTGCAGTTCTGCTTGCACACGCAAATAAATGATCATTTCCTGCCCAGATGTTCACTTCTCATTAAGCCACTATTGTTTTCCTTCCTAAAGAAGGCTGCACTGAAGTGGTACAGAAAGGGATCCTTTAAGTATATTTTTCAATTTGATTTATTAATTTCAGAAACCGTGGTTTGGTGTTCCATAGCTTAAGCCATGATGAGCTTCACACATTAATAAGACATTCAGTCACTTTATTATTCAGAATACAGTCAGAATACAATTTATCACCAAAGTTATACTCCTACATTGATTAAAAAGTGAATTTTTTTTTTGGTAAATTGAACATATTAATTAAAATAATTTTAAAATGGGTCCTTTGAGAAGTGTCATTTGTTGTATTGGAACATTTTTTACAACTACAGCAAAAGCTCTTAGCTAGATAAAACTTGCAGAAATCTTCTGTATTGACTGTATTTGAACAGTTATTTCTTTTTAGGGGTGGTAGTAAAACCATTTTTTAAAATTCTTTGTAACTGGGATTCTATTCCTTTTAGCAGCAGCTGAAGAAAATATTCTTTTGCAAAAGTCCACAAAGAATTTCTCTACCATCATCTGCTGTGTTTAGTGATTCTGAATTCATGACAGCCTTTGGCAGAAAAGGTAATCCTCATTTCTCCAGAGGATAGCATAACTTCATCCAAATAGACATAACAACCATTTCAAAACAGGAAAACTTCCGGTGGAACTCTCTGTAAAAAAATTTTTAGTTTTTATCCCTCATTGAAAAACTAGATTTCCAGAACAAAAAATTAAACATTGCTGCTTTGTATTGCACAAAATTCATGAAAACCAATCTTAATTAAAAGCCATTTAGAAGCAATATGGAAGTGTGTTTGTGTGTGTACTTATTTCAATAGAAATATCCTTTCAACTAGTTGAATGCAGTGAAAATTGCATCAGCAAGAAACTCTTCGGGAAATGGAGAAGAGCAAGCTCTGTACATGGCAAAAGGTGTAGAAAGTTCAGGGAAGGAATAGAGAATGTAGGTCTATAACCACATGCACAGAAACAGGGAGGCCAGAAACCATCTGATTCTGTTCAGATTAGGACAGTTATCATATTGTAGGAAAGTTTTATCAGCCTTTCTGAAAACAAAAATGGATAACCACAGTATTAAGGGTGGGAATATTCTGATGAAAAATGCTTTGGACTACAATAAAATAATAAACACTACAGGTCAAATTCCTCTTTCGATATGAAACAATACCCTCGTTAGCACAATGGGAGTTTCAAATTGATGTTCTTTAATATTAAATATGATTTTTAAGATCAGTTATCAATTTACTTACACACTTGGACTGAAATTTCTTTCTTACAGTGTTGTTAGTTTCTGCCACAATACTCACCAGGCTCTGTAGTTTAAATTTACAGCCTATAGATTTTTTGGGATTTCAGCTGATGGCCAAAAAAGCCCATTTTGACACAGTTGTTGTGTTCTTACACATGATGAATTTGCCAGATAATACAAGTTTGCAACGAAGTTCTGTCATGTCTGATCATGAATTAGTCAATGGATTATTTAATGTCTGTTACAGTATATACTAAAGCAACTGAAATTCAAGAAGTCACTCTTGTGATCTTTAAATAGAGTCTTTTGCTCTGTTTTCCTTTTCCCTATTCCTCCTCTCCTAGACAAAGCAATCCCTGTGGGAGATGGGCATGCAGGAAAGCATATTTGGATGTAAAGTGTGAGCTACTGAAAATGGTTCATTGTCTGTAGTACCGTGATAGAAGGGAAGCTAGGAAGAGATAAAAGTATAAAAAGTATTATAAATAGCAAGTTCTCTGCTTTACGCATGTTTGCATTTGTATTGCTTAGCTCTTATCTTTTGATGTATTTGCAGGTTCCCTGCTTCTTTTAATAGAGTGACATTTATAAGGGATTCCTTCTCGTGAGATAGTAAGAATTATATTAATATTTTCTTAGTTAGTCGTAACTTTCTGTGTCTCTTGTATAGGCAAGCAAACAGTTAGGTGTACATAATGAACTTTAATGAGAGCCATGGTAAGTATTATATGACAGCTTCCAAACATTTTTCAGAGTATAATGTCATTACAGCTGTCCTCTGTATTATACCTAATATTCTGGCAGCCATTTCAGATAAGATTTAAGTGGTACAGCTTTACATAGCTTTTTTTTTTTTAGGGAAGAGATCCACTTTTAATCAGACTATACTGGTCAATCCATAAATCTTCTGGGAATCTTCTGCATCACTGCAGTTTGAAATCCTAATTATAGAAACTAAAATATATTGAAGAGGAGGCAGGAGTACAAATAATTTGGAAAACAGAGCCTTATTTTGGCATATATTCTCAGCATTTTCTTATATTTAAGTATGGCGTATCATTTTAACTAAAATATTTGACCCAGAGTATTGAGAGCATGGCGTAGTCATTTGTGCACCTGTTAGCACCATTGGGTTTGTTACTGACTTTCTTTGCACTGAGCCAGGTAGTGACTCTGTGTTTCATTCTCCTTGAAAGACCATTGTGAACATCTCAGCTTTGCGATAAAATAATAAATAGTGCAATGGACAACTTGCTTAGGCATTGCACTACTTAATGGAAAATACCGAAGCAAAAGAAAACTAGAATTTCTTTCCTTTCACCTTCGTTCCCTGTTGAAATCATGGAGATTTTCTGTACTAAATCTCGATATGTACCTTAATGTTACCGATTTGTTAGCTTACTTTTTGCTGCCACCTAGTGTATTTTATAGTATATAGCCGAGCTAAATCTGAAATTTTTGTAAAAGGGGCCATGTCATTAAAAGTTATTAGATTTGTATTTATCACATAAAAGGGAGAAAAAAATAGACTATATTTTTCTAACAGTACAGACTTTCTGCCTATGTAACATAGCTCTCTCTATGTGCTGTATATTCTCCTGGGCGTTGTTCAGCTCTTTTGACCCTGCATCTTTATTCAACACCATTTGTCTCATCTAAAGAAATTATTTTAATTCTTTACAGCCATTCAATTCATCTGTGATCTGTGCAAACTTTTAAGTGTTAGGTATGCATTTATTAATACTCTTTTAATCTTCCCGTTTTCTGTAGAATATGAAATATTATGATTTGAATTGTTTGATAAACATAAAATGCTGGAAAAATGGAACATTCTGAAATTGCAAGCATTCAGTTCAATAACTGGGTGTTACAGTTTCCGAAAAATATGTCTTACTTGGCATTTGTTTGCAAGGCACAGCAAGTCTGAAAATTTGACTATAAATGCAAGCTAGCCAACTGAAAAGCAAGCATTTTCATCATTGAAAATGCTCAAAATCCAGTGAACATCCTTCACTGTCTATTTGGACTGCTCCAGTGTTATTTCACCTGTGTAAGCAACTTCCATTTGACTGACTGCTGTAATTATTAATAGCTAAAATCTATCTTGAAATTAAAGTGATTGTTTGTCAGGTTGCCAGTGTCTGTATTTCTTGGTTTTTCCTTTTACTATCTTGATAAGGAGTGAAATGAGCAATTAAATATATTCTGAAGTTGTTATAATTTGTTTTGTACTACATTATTAGCTAAACGTATCCTGATACACATTGCCCAGGGAGATTGTGGAGTCTCCACTCTCGGAGATATTCAAAAGCTGTCTGGACATGATCCTGGGCAACTGGCTGTAGGTGACCCTGCTTGAGCAGAGGGGTTGGACCAGGTGACCTCTGGAGGTCCCTTCCAACCTCAACCATTCTCTGATTCTGTGATCTTTGAACAAGAAATTCTGCTTCTGGCACAGTATTATTTCCTCTATTTTTTAAGGAATCTGAATCTGACAGCTGTTTCTGTTTACCACAAATATCATTAAGTGGATTGTTCTGGTTTAGTAGCAGTCTAATAATTTTAAACATTCAGTAATGGCTGGTACTTCCATTGAAGAATTTCATAAATGTGCTTTTTCATATTTTAAAAAATACAGGATATCATACTGGATATAAGCTTAGTATGACTTAGTCACAAATGCCTGTGGATATTTCAGAAAAGGAACAAGTGTGGGGCAGAGGAAAATAGGATGAAGAGAATTATTTTTAATCTTGTTTGCTTAATATTGCTAAGCAACAGGATTGTACTGCTTTAGGGTCCCCTCATGACAGAAACGTGTTGTACACTTAAGACAACACCTGCCTACTTCAGGAGTTGAAGAGGCAAGGGTATTTCTTTCTGATAAACTATGTGAGCACTGACTTCTATAACATCTTTATGTTGACTGAAAAACAGACTCCTAGACTGGCAGGTAAAGTCTTTAGTTTCTGTGAACATAGCTTTTTACATCTAAGGGAGTCTGAAGGACAGTAGAATTATGTGTAAGATTAGCATGATCCCTGAATCTCACCCTTGATTTTATAAGGTCTGAAATAGCATTCAGCAAGATAAACACGGTGGTTCCTTCAACTTTTTCTGAATGTGTGCAAATGAAGCAAAGAAAATGGGGAAGCAGGGGCAAAAGGAACTTCTTTATTCTTTAACTGCTTCTTATAATGCATTATAGATTGGTAGGAAAAATACAACAGTAGTGTGCTGTAAAATGATTCTTCTTTGCATTGAGATCAGTGAAGGAGGGTGAAGTAGCACAGTGTTGAAGAGAACATCTGAGACACTAAGAAGAAGAAAAAAAGGACAATTTATGATACAAAAGTGGCATAATTTTAACATCTCATGCATTATTAAATAGCCTATGATTTTTGGGTTACATTACGTCTCTGCTATTTTAAGAAATGTGTAAAAATGCTGTGCAGTATTATTTCAATAAAGCTTTTATGTAACTGTATAAAATTGCAGTGTATTACTGCAAATGTACAGAGCCTTACTGCAGCAGAGTACATTAAGATAATGCTAAACCAAGGGCATTATAATATATGTAATAAATTCTATATAGTAGTTTTGATTTATCATATTACTATAAGAGCATTATTTTATCCAGATGACCACAGAGTTTACGTTACAGACAGTTGCCAGAATCATAAACATTGCAAATTGGCATAAAGCAATTCTGAAACCTGACTGATGAACACTCTCGATTGTGCTGCCTAGCACTTAAGCCTACTGCTCTGGATACCAAAGCTAGAAGCAGGCAGTTATACTCTGATAACAAATTGCAAATACAGAAAACATTTGTAACATGCTGGGCAGACTTTCATTTGCTAAAATGGTTCATTCCCCAATTGTACCTACAATGAAATTATCAGACTGTTGTTTAACTTTTCAAGCATTTAAGCATAATGAAGTAATCTTACAAATCGTGGTCTAGTGGTACAAATCTTGTTCTCAGGCTTTTGGGACACGGACAACCCCTAGCACATACCAAAAATGCTGTGTGGTATGAACTGTATTAAGGAATGTGTGGGTAAGGTTTGTCACTCCTGCTTACAGATAGATTTGAGGAGTGGGGCAGCAGTGAGATATGAGCCCCCTCATCTTTCCAGCCTACAGAGAAAGGAGCACAGGAACTGTAAAAGCTACCAAGCTATTGACATCTTCAGGCTTTCTGTTTATATCATTGTCATCTCCATAGTATTTGAGCAACTGCATGAACAGATCTGTTACCATGGTGTTCAAATATTATATTGCCAGATCTGACTCTTTCTGTGTGTTAAATACCTGTTATAATAGGACCCAATCCTCAATGGTTTCACAATGCACTGCCTGAGTGATCGTTAACGTATAATGTTAATACACTTTCATTGATAAATCATTTCAGATTGGGGGGGTGTGTGTGTGTTTTGTTTTAAATATGGAAAAGGAGAAAGAAAATTAAACTTAAAAGAATAATATTTAACAATGTTAAGAGGCTATTACAAGGGGAATTTGCTATTAAGACGCATACCATAAGCCACTGCAATGATTTTAGTTGACTTTACAGTCTTTCAGATATATTTTAATTTGAGTTTTGAGAGTCTGAAAACAGACTTGTTAAGCCAATTGCTTCCAGCAGCATTTTTACTTTGAATTTCCCCAACTATAACTTTTGAAAGATGAACTCCAGTATTCTTTCAGAGGGTGAGCTTTTTTCTTCCACTTACTTAGTGTCAATCTTTATTTGCAAGTTATTTTTATAGAGGTTTCGCTAACATCGGCATTCAGGATTTATGGCATTTTTCAAAAAGCTACTCTTTTTTTTTTTTTTTAATGACTGACAGCTATTCAAAAAAGCAGTGGAAGGGAAACTTTTCCTACAGTGTTACATCCAGTATATCATCATGTATAGTCTTAGGTTTATCTGCTTGGGTTTTTGATAAGTTTGCATGTCTGCTTGTGATAGTGATAACTTGCCTACTAGTTATTGTCACTTTTGTCCCTTCTGATCTGTATTAGATATCAGCAGTGGCTTGGAGTTAAAAGTCTCAGACTATTGGGAGTTTCTTTTGATTGTTTGTAAGGAGAATTATGTTGTTCTATATAAGCTTATTTAAAAAAAAATGCTTGTAATAACTCAAGTTCCTATTCTTTTAGGAAAAAAATACGTTTCTTCTAAAACAATAGTTAAAGGTGGTGGAACATAAGTAGACACATCAAAGCTAGACAGCTTGTGTATGAACTTCAGTGAAGGGAATACAGTTTTACAGAAAAGTCTTCTGGGAATGTACTAAGGGCTCAGGCATGCTTGTAGAGAATGTCCTGAAGTCCTTATTACACCAGTGATGTTTGGCTAGTTTGGCTAGTTTGGCTAGCTTGTTTTCAGCATGCTAATGCAAAGGAAGTCAAACACCCATTTGCATGTAAATATCTTTAGTAAGTTTACCTTACAAAACTTCAGGAATGCTATGATATTATTGGGTTTGCTTCTGAAACCTTGCATTTGTGAGTCTGACTTCAAATACCAATGCAAAAATAATCATAGTAAGTTCCTTAATTCAGAATAAAATGGGTAATTTTGCATTCAGCAATCTTCAGCTTTCCTTTCCAAATGAAAATCTTTCAGTGTTGAAAGACAATAAAATAGTATTTCTCTCCACCCAGTACACTAACACACTGAAACTAAGGCCAAGGAGTAAATATTGCTAAATGGAAGTAGAAATACTAGTTCATTCCATTGAATCACTAGTGTTGGATGAGTCTATGAGCAGGCAACGTAAGTTTTTGTAACAGAATTTGTTTTAAATATGCATTAAGGACTTATCTGGATCATATTTCCACAGTGCTTCATGCTGATCTTTTTAACCCACCCAGAAAAATAAAATTATACTAATTTTACAGATGAAGAACCTTAGCATAGAAAACACCTTGTCTTCCCTCAAGTGAAAAATTATTCAGATTCAAAGTTGAGTCTTGCCTCTAACTTGAATTCCTTTATTACCAAAAATTCATGTATGGTGGTCTTTTTAACTCAAGTTGTTTGTGCTAGTAGAGGGATCTCATCAGGCTGCTTTGTAGGTGGTATGTCATAGTGAAGCTATTGCTGACTTAAGTACGCTCTTCAGTGAAAACATCCAAGAGATTTGCCCAAGGTCTGAAAATCTGTGGAAGAGCAAGGATTTTTCCCATACCAGGGTTCTTAGCACATTCTAATCCTACCATATCTTCTGCATAAATACAGCAGGTCTCATCAGAAACTGAACAGTAATGAGCCTTGTACCATCAGAAACATTTATTCAAAATGCAGATGACTGTTTGGCAGTCATCTGGTTTTTGATGGTTTTGATTCTTTGCTCTAGATATTTACCAGTTTTAAAATGTGATTTTCAATGGCAACTGCTCTTCCTGAGAAATGAGACATATCACAGTCATCAGAGCAGGAGACACTTGTGCCTTCAGGACATTTGTAACACTTAATGTATTGCTACTGACACTTGGAGACTAGACAGCAGGAAGTCTACTTTGGATTTTATCAATTTTGTCTGCCTTAGCAGGTCTATTAGCTAATTTCTAGAAAAATTGACATGATAGATGAAAATGTAAATTTACAAAATTCCAGGTGAATGTCATGTTTTCTTATCACCATTTTCAACCTCAACTTGAAATAATGTTTTCCTTTATATTCCAGAAATGGCCGATGGCCCTTTATAATTAGGATGTGTTTGTATCCTTATCATCTCTGCACAACACCTCTTTGAGATAAATTGCCTTAATCTGCCTTGAATGGAAACACATTTAGAAACAGACGTAATATTATTTTACTTCAGAGCATCTTACAATATAATTAACAGCTTTCTAAAACAGGCGTTTTAATGGTTTAAAGCCAGCAGGGTGTGACATAATAAGCAAGATGTCATTTTCACTGCTTTCGCTATACAGAATGTGGCCTTTTCCTAATTTTCTTCAAGTTACTATTTTTAAGTGGATATTCATTTTAATGATTGTGGAATCACTTTTAAACGTTAACTGAAATACAGACATAAAAGGTGACCTGAAATTAAAAGGGAAAGTTGCAACTACATTATAACAGACATATCTTTTAACCAGGCATAAGCATGTGTCTGGTGCATTGATATTGTTTACCTGTTCTCCCTCATATTCTAGAATTTGAAATATTAAAAAAAGCTTTATTCCACTTAGGGCAAAGAATTAGGGCATGTGGTTCACTAGATACAGAGGTTTTGCTGTCTTTCCCAAAGCTCATGGTAAGTAAGCCATCCTTACAATATTCCCTGCTGCAAGTTGGTTCTTGACCCTGCTCAAGGTCCACTATAACATTTTGGTCATATTAGCTTATTCTTTACCTCTAAAGGCTGATCCATAGCCATCCAAGACACCTGTGAAGAATTGTATGAGAATTCTCACAATACTGAGTGACTGAGTGATAAATAAATGTGGCTGGTAATTCAATATAAAGAAAGTTAATACATACTGAGAAGTAAAACACGTTAAAAGAGGGAAAGATCTTAACAAATGGAAGCTCTGAATCAGCAGCTACCTCTCAGGAAAGGTTTTAGAACTTTATAGATCCTAATATTCTCTGAAACAGTTTTTGAATAATCTATGAAATACACCAGCTCTGTGCTGAGTAGCAATTAAGAAAGCAAAGAGTAAAACCTTAGGAAGGGAGGGGAAAAAAAAAAAACAAACAAAAAACCCATCATGATGCACAAATATGAATTAATAGGGCTCCATTACCCCACATTATTTGTGTCATTTTATTTTCTTATCTCAAAAAGGAGAGTGATGAAGTTAAAGGAAAAGAAGGCGGGAAGGATGATTGAAGAAATGGAATGTCTCCATTCAACAGATTAGTTTGAGATTTTCTAGTGTGGAAAAGAGATGTTCAAAGAGTGTTATGAAAGATGTCTACAACATCAGGAGAGACATGAGAAAAGCAAACAGACAATAATTGTTCATCTTCTAATAGAAGAGCTTGTGTGCATCACATGAAAAAATGAGACAGAAATTCAAACAGAGCAGAGGTAGATACTTAAGTAATACTTCATACATAAGCAGTGGAACAGTGCCACACAATGTAGATGTTCAAAGTGGACATGGGTTTAGAGAGGGTTCAGACAGGTTTATGGAGAAAAAATATCTATTAAGGACTGTGAAACACATCTGATTCAAGACGTCCTTTGCTGCAGGTCATAAGAAGGTGAATGTCACTTTATGTTGCATTATAACTATCCTCTTTTGTGAGATGACAGTTTTGTCCATTGTCAGAGATAGAATAATGGTACACATGCACATTGGTCTGACCTGGTGTAACTGTTCTTACGTTCCTTCTCTTCTTATATAATTGCACCAGGTATAGCATTGCTGTATGTTTCTCCCTGCAAGTCACTGTAATTTGCTGGTTGGCCTGCTTAAAAATCTTGAGACAATACTGAATTGCTTTTGGATGCTGTTGGTCCTAGACACTAGACACACCCAGCATCCAGTGTAGATCAGCAAGTCCAGAACTCTGCCTGACCATCTTTTGCCAATAGAGGAAGCAATTTTCTAATTCTGAATGCTCTGAAATACTCTTACAAATAACATGTGAAGCAACACTGCCTCCTTCTCAAAGTTAGTATCTACAAGTGGGGTATTACAAAATGCCCCACAGAATCAAGTTCCTGGTGTGCTTTGGCCCATCCTCTTGGGTCTCACCCGCCAGTATTTCCTTGTACATGAATGCTTACAATTATTCCAAGAAGATCACTGATATTAAGCAAAGGTAAGTGTTGCTAATGATACATGTTCCCCATCTTAGATGATTCCTTTGATAGCATGCAGCCCGCCTCCCCTGCAGTCCTTTTTGTTCCTGGATTTCGAGGACTACACTAGGCCAGACCAAAAAGTCTCTGCATATTTCGGTGTGCTGCTCAGCCCCCCTTAGTGTCAACTCCAAGGACATATTCATAGCTCTGTGGGCACACTACTGGGATTTGTACTGACTCCAGGGGCATGGGTTTTCTGTGTTTGCCATCACAGAACCTGGGCAAGGAGTCTGCTGTGGTCTGTGGGCCAGCAGTAACACAGTCAAAAATGAAGTATGAAAGCCTTTAAGGATATGCAGGATTTCTGCTCTCTATTTCTTGATTAAATGTGTTGCAGCCTGGTTGTCACACAAATCCTGACCTGCTAGTGAACTCACTCTGACAAATGTTTGTTTTTATCAAAATGCGGAAGAATTGCAGAAAGTTAATGTCCCTTGCAAAGACCAGATTTTCCAGTCTTTGGGCCACATCATTCGTCCTTGAATAGCACACCAAATGCAAACTCCTCCAGAATGATTGTATTGCAGTTCCTGCTACAGTAGCTCCCAGGCCCATTTGGAATTTATCAGTTACTCAGTGGGGTGGGTTGACCCCGGCCAGCCCACAAGCCCCCCCAGTCACTCGCTCACTTGCCTCCAGCAGGATGGGGGGCAATTGGAAGGGCAAAAGCAGGAAAATTGGTGGGTTGAGATAAAGACAGTTTAGTAAGTGAAGGAAAACAAAGAAAAAAAACAAAATTATGCAAAAACAATCATTTACCCCCAGCAGACCAATGCCCAGCCAGTCTCCAAGCAACAGCTCCTTTGGAAATACAACCTCCCAGTTTTCATTGCCGAGCACGATTTCGTACGGTATGGGATATCCCTTTGGCCAATTCAGGTCAGCTGTCCTGACCATGTCCCCTCCTAACTTCCAGCCTACTCCCAGCCTGCTCAGAGTGAGAAACAGAGAAAACCTTGATGCTGTGCAAGCACTGTCCAGCAATAGCTAAAACATTGATGTGTTAACACTGCTTCGGTCACAAATCCAAAACACAGCACCATAGAGGCTGCTATGAAGAAAATGAACTCTTTCCCAGCCAGACCCAGTACAGCTAGCTGGAATAAACGTTGAAAGCCTGATTCTCTGATCTGTTGCAACAGTAGTGAACTATGAAGTATCTAGTAGATTACACTTCAGTAATAGATCAATGTATAAAATCATAAATAATGTCCACATCCACCTGCCTTATGTCTTGTTTAGGTTTTAGAAGGAGAATATCCTCACTGATTGTCCCTTCAGCAGCAATTGGCTTCTTTGGTGGGAGTGAGAGACTATGAATAAATGAAGTGCAAACTTGGACCTAAATCTAATTCATGAGGGACCTAGCTAGTCTCTAACAAATGCTAGTTCCCAACAAAAACCTCATGCATTTCAAATCCTGCATAAAATTCAACTCAGAAGAAAATTAAACTAATGTTTTTTCTAATATCTGTCACAAGGCAGACCATCTCGTCAGTGTGAAATGTTTGCAGTATTAGAAGTGTCATGGTGATAATAATAGGATAATAATAGTAAAAGTTAGCTTTAGAAATATCACCATTTTTAATTGAAAGCATTTTCTGGGGAAAAGAAAAGATCTTTTATTTTGCTGCTGAATGCGATGGAGTGTAATAACTAGACTTTTCACTTTTCACCTCTTTTCTCTTTGCTACTCATAATATTTCAAAATTTTTAATTTTGGAAACATTACCAGAGTAGCAAAAGAAAAAAATGACATGTGTCTCTGATACCCTGTACTGTTTCAGGTCAGGAGGCATATATCCTGGTGTCAGTGTGTCTTGGCCACAGGACAGGTCTTAGAATAAAAAAGTTTCTGTTTCAAGAATGCATGTCACGTAAGCTAAAAGGGAGTATGGCTTTGTCTGCCTGGAGGAAGAAAGGGTTCTGAGTTTCTCTCATGAGTTAATAAGACATGTCAAAACTGAGTCAGATAGATCACCAGTTCTTTTTCATATCTCAGAAAAGAAAGAGTGTATGATATTGCCTCATCAGCCACAACTCTTTTGCTGGGAGATCACCAGTTTTCATTCATAGGTCAGAGCACAGCTGTGAATCCTGTGAGCCACTGTGAACATTGCGCTAATTTCTTCTGGGACAGCGGAAAGGAATTTTTTTTCTTGTCATCAGATTGGCTGCAATAAAGTGCATTTTGGGGTTTTCTCACAGGGTTTCTGGCGTGCATTTGGAAAAACTCTCTGTTGCAATATGACAGGTGGTAGGAATGTGCTGCAGGTTGTGCTCTTCAGAGGGTTGCATTCCCTGGCAGGCAGGAGTGCACAGTGACTACAGAACAATGTATTCGCTGAAATGATGATGAATGGGGGATGAGGCTCTTTAATAGCTTGGGTAGTAAGAGGATGATGCCTTTTCTCCAGGATACTTAACCTTCATAAAATAGGACATAATACTATTTCAGGCACTGCCTGCAACTGTTTAAGAATGAGAGAGGGCACATTACCAGCTATCCCCTGGCAGGTGGTGACGTATGGGGGAGGAGTGATTAATGTATGGTTTGTGATCCTGTATGATTTATGCTGGTGATTCTTAGATGAATTCATCGTTCTAGTGCTCCTTGCATCTTATTGTATCACATCAGCAGCACAGCTTAGCTATGCATACAAAAAGATATTTGATAAGTAACAAATAGAGTGCTAAAGGGGCTCCGCAAAAGCTATGTTTTTCTTGTCTTCCCTAAAATTTGAGATTTGTGGAGTCCTATGTAAAGTAGATTAGCTTGCATGTTTGGGGCATAACTGCACCACTTTGGAGATAAAGGTGACCCTTAGATAAAATGGACAAGTATACCAAAATCTTAGTTACAGTTGCATATATTATAAACTTTTTTAAAGCCATGTCAACCGCTTTTTATGCATCTTCGACTTAAAAATTTTACTTGTACACCTTCAAATATTCTTTGTTTACTAAGTCACTCCATAATATCTATTTTTTTCTATTTTTAGCATTTATTACAGATACTCTTACTGTGCATGAGTTAGTCTTTAATAGTAACAGTGTAATTAATGCCATATATAAATATTGTGCTGTATAGGACTGCTTTTAGCAATAAAAAAATTAACCTTCCTTAAAACATCAGAAGCTGCATGGTATTGTCTCTGCACAAGTGATGCTGCCATAGCTACCACCTGTGGAGTTGAACAATTACAGCAGTGGAAAAGCTTACCATAGAAACACCCTAGCAATGAATCACTCCATTCTTCCAGTACTGCAATTTCCAGTCTAACATAAACCCAATTGCTGGAACACAGGAAATACATAAATGATACCTTGGCATAAACACTGTTTTAGATTATACTAGAAGACATAGAATTATATTACACGCAGAAAATACATTTAACGGTAGCCATCTGCGTTACAGAAATTTCTGCCAGAAAAGATTTTGTGCACTGCAAAATCTTGGAGGACTCGAGCCAGCTTCTTACAACTGCAACACAAACTGCTCTTACTCTGCTTTCTTTACAGTCACAACGCAGATTCAGTCCCAGTGAAGATATTCCATGTTCAGTTGCATTAGCAGAAACCTCTGCCAGAGGTCCCCTTCCCACAAATACCACTGTGACACAAATTTTATTGTTATTTGACAAATTAAAAGATTATGAATATTAACATATTTTAAAACAGTTCAGTCACTCATCTCTGTGACACCTTTAAAAAGAAATGGTAGTGTAGGTACAAAAGGAAAGTGAGATTTTAAAGGAATTTGCCCATCATGTAATAGAAGATACTAATTAACTCTAATTGTTGCTTTTACATTTTAAATAGTTCAGTAGAAAAATTGTTAATAAATGTTTCTAATCAACTATGTTTTATATCAGTTGCAGTTAAAGATCTGTTAAAGCCCTTATCTCATAGATGATATAATGTCAAACTGACCTAACAATTTATGTCATTTATTATGATATTCCATGTTTACATAGATCACATATAAAATGTTCTAAGTGAATGTTAACAAAGTCAGGATTTCATAAATCAAATTTAAAAAATTAAAATGAAAGCAAATGGAAAACTATACCTGTTTTTGATGACAATATATTGTTTACTACTTTTCTACCCCTGAATGCATGTTAATTTAGTACAGAGGTTATATACTGCAGAGAACACAGTTCAGTCATAGCTGTGCGTCAGTAGGACTTCCCGCCTTCTTGCACCCTTTTCTTCAATATCCAACACAAAAACCAATTTGAATACGAACTCTGCATACAAATCCAAAATTTTTTATTTTGATTTTGGAGGCATTTGATTTGTATCACATCCTGATTTGTCACACAACAGCATATTTTTGAGTATTAACTTTTCAGGATTACATGACCTTGAGTAAAGCAAGAACTCTTTTTTTTTTTTTTTCTTTTTTTGCAATGAGGAGAAGCACGTGCATCAAAGAATTCAGCTATTTTACCAGCTTCTGTAGTTGCTAAGTGTTTCATGGAGATCTTTGTCTGCATTAAAGCATCTGCCACTGTGCTGAAGATTATGATCCTCATGAAACCAGTCATCTGGTTCAGACACAAGCTGAACATTGACACCATGGTCTGACTCTTCAACACATTAAAAGCTATTGTGTTGGAAATTCAGTCACAGGTAGGAGTTTCAAGAGAAACATATTCTTTGATGTGAAAGCTATTTAGTTGTGGGGGGACCTCAACTCCAGGGAACTGCCTTCCAGCCCTGAATCTCTTAAAAAGGCTTTACAAAGCACATCAGAAACTGGAATCAGTTAACAAAGAAATTGTTCTCCTTTGACTAATAGTTGTATAATTCATTTGTCTAACACAGATGACATTTGTATTTTTAATTTTTACACCTGTAAAATAAAAATGCGACATAACCTCAGATTCTATCAAGTTCTCATGATTCTAGGGTAATTTATGGTACAGGTTTCAAATCACTTTTGGACTCTAGGCCCTGTTCTAGGTTAGTCTTTAAGTACCCAAGTCTCTCAGAAGCTTTCTGGGAGCATTTTTCACCTCCTCTTCAGAAGTTAAGTACTTTGCAGCCAGCAATGCAAGAGTGAAAGAGCCTGTTGCTCTAGGCCAGAAATAGTCAGAAGGGGACCTGCCCCTACCTTTGATCAGGCATATAACAGAAATTGAGAGAACTGAGGTTCTAGTCAGTACTCTGGGGTTACTTTTTCTTTTTGTCAATAAATTTCTAATATTAAAGCATAAGCAGTCCACAAGTAGAAAATGGGATTCCAGTTTGCCTTCTTCCATCTGATCACCCCAAAATTAAATTTATGATTCTAATTATGCCTATTTGTGTTACAGTGTGTGAAAAGCTGTGACTTTTCAAGAGCACAACAGATGTCAGTAGAGCTGGCCTGATTTGGCTAACTGAACCTAGAAGCCTGGGAAAACTCCAAGCACCTACTGTCATTACCAAATTACTGTGTACCCACAAGCAGGATGTTTAACTTTCTTCCCCAACCTATTAACTGAGCTGTTTGAATAGTCAATCATGCTTACTAGCTCTAATGTACATTTCACTTACGGGAGTATTGATATCAAAGGAAGAAATTTCTGCATTAATATTGCAGCCAATATGGATTTGGTAACTATGTTTGTTATAAGTTGACTGAAGGAAGTAAACAGGAAGGGTTAAAACGTATTCTTTCCTCTGGCTGCATTAGCCCTCTGTCTTATTTTTTTTCATGCTTTTTTTTTTTTTTAAGGCACTCTCACTACCATTATGTGGTAACTTCAAAACAAACGTGTGACCACAAGGCATAACAGTTCATTCTGTGCTTGTTTCTATGGATACACAGAGGGCATGCCTATACAGGAAAATAAAGAGATAATGGTTGTAGAAAAGGCACAATTAAGGTAGTTTTCATGAAAATAGAATGAGTAGTAATATCAATACATGTTAGTAAACTGAATAAAAGCCCTGCTTTCTTTGAAGGATTAGCAATCAGGATGAAACATCCTGCCATGTTTTCACTGTGGGTGGTAACAGTGCTAATTAGATTAAAGCTAAGTTGAATATGTCTAATTCTACTTCCAGGATCTCCTCATTGTGCTGTGTAGACATAGCCTCGAAACTTTATGGCAAAAATACTTGCCATGATAGACCTTTCAAATCACCATCCTTGCTACTGAATCAGTGGGGTAGAATTCTTTCTGTCAGAAGAGTACAGTATATGTTAGAGACTGAAGCACCACTCATTCCACGCAGCAGTGAACAGCCGTATCTGTAAAATATTCAGACATTAGAATGAGACAGTGTAATATCAGATTGTTATTAGCAATTGTTCCAGTACTTTCATTTTACATGGATAGACATCATACTAATGCACACTGGAGAATAAAAAATGTTCAGAAGACGTGAAGAAGCTCATTTACATTCAAAGGTTAATATTGTCACAGGCACCGCCTTGCTAAACCTTAGTTATCGACACCCTATATCCAGAAAACAATGTAAAATCATATGTCTGCTTTTTCCACAAAACTACTCTAAACACCGCTATGATTAAATTTAAATTATTACATATGTATTTCCAGTCTGAATTTAGGTTACTTTAGTCATTCATTTGTAAATTCAAGTGTCTTATTTAAAAGAACGGCTTATTTCCATTCCCCTGAAGTTTGCAAGATAAGATAGCTATAGAGCCAGACTAACAGAATAACTTCCTGTTATTCTTCTGCATAAATGTAAAGAAATGGATCAGCATTATGATATCAAGGAAGAGGAACTGACTTGTTTCTCTGAAGGAAGTCTGGAAGCAAATAACAGTACTGCTAATGATGCTGTTATGCGATGGTTTTCTTCTAACATAAATTCTCCTGTAATTTACTTTTTCAAGACAGTCATTTACCTTTTGCTGCAAATAAGTCAGACTACCTGGCTTATCTGACCTCTTGAATGGAAGCTAAAGAGAGACTAATCTCATAGCATTTTAAGTTAGGTCTGTTTGAGAAAATGGTACACAAATGGCCTTTTGTACCAATTATAAAGGTCAGCTGCAAAACAGACTTTTTCTGTTGCATTTTAGAATCATAGAATCATTAAGATTGGAAAGGACTCTAAGATCATCGAGTCAACCCAACACCTCCATGCCCACTAAACCATGTCCCTAAGCGCCTCATCTACACGTCTTTTAAATACTTCCAGGGATGGTGACTCCACCACTGCCCTGGGCAGCCTGTTCCAATGCTTAACCACTCTTTCAGTAAATAAATTTTTCCTAATGTCCAATCTAAACCTCCCCTGGCGCAACTTGAGGCCATTTCCTTTCGTCCTATCTCTAGTTGCTTGGGAGAAGAGACTGACACCCACCTCGCTGCAACCTCCTTTCAGGTAGTTCTAGAGCGCGAGAAGGTCTCCCCTCAGCCTCCTCTTCTCCAGGCTAAACAGTCCTAGTTCCCTCAGCTGCTCCTCATAAGACTTGCTCTCCAGACCCTTCACCAGCTTCGTTGCCCTTCTCTGGACACGCTTCAGCACCTCAATGTCCTTGTCCTTCTTGTAGTGAGGGGCCCAAACCTGAACACAGTATTCGAGGTGGGGCCTCACCAGTGCCGAGTACAGGGGCACGATCACTTCCCTCCTCCTGCTGGCCACACTATTTCTGATACAGGCCAGGATGCCCTTGGCCTTCTTGGCCACCTGAGCACACTGCCGGCTCATGTTCAGCCGGCTGTCAACCAGCACCCCCAGGTCCTTTTCCACCAGGCAGCTTTCCAGCCACTCTTCCCCCAGCCTGTAGCGTTGCATGGGGTTGTTGTGACCCAAGTGCAGGACCCGGCACTTGGCCTTGTTAAACCTCATACAATTGGCCTCAGCCCATCAATCCAGCCTGTCCAGAACCCTCTGTAGAGCCTTCCTACCCTCGAGCAGATCAACGCTCCCACCCAACTTGGTGTCGTCTGCAAACTTACTGAGGGAGCACTCAATCCCCTCATCCAGATCATTGATAAAGATATTGAACAAGACCGGCCCCAAAACTGAGCCCTGAGGAACACTGCTTGTGACTGGCTGCCAACTGGATTTAATTCCATTCACCACAACTCCCTGGGCCGTCTGTCCATCCAGTTTTTTACCCAGTGAAGAGTACACCTGTCTAAGCTGTGAGCCGCCAGCTTCTCTAGGAGAATGCTGTGGGAGACAGCATTTTGCGTTAGTTTAGCCTGGTGTGTCACCCAGCTATGCTAATTCTCAACAATGGAACAACTCTAACAGTTACAGTTCTTGCACGTTTGAAAAATGCCAACACTCAGTTTTATAGCATTTGATTTCACAGTTTTTAGGGCACCTTATGTCCTTCGTAAGTCATAGCCATCATGCAGGAATGTGTGAAATTCAGAGCTGAGGCAGCAATCGAAGTTAAAAGGTCAACCTACAAGACAGAACAACTCAACCTATGATAAAGACTATATTGTAAAAAAATTGAAAGCACACAGTGACTTTTGACTTCAGTCAGTGTTGTCAGTAGTTCTAGTACTCAGCACTTATCTTGCCCTTTGCATGTTCAAATAGTTGTGCAAGCTTAAGCAATTAGTCTTTGTAAAAGATTTGTGCTGTCTTCTATACATTATCTTTAATTTGTAGTAGGAGAAAACTGTGGCAGACAGGTCAAGATATGGTCCTTCAAATGCACTTATGTTCCTAACTGCTTTTTGTTTTCAGTTTTTGTGACCTACCTTTGATGGCATTTAAAGAAATAGCTTAGTCTGAATTAATTGTAGATATTCAGATAGAGCCATGGGCAAAGGGAATCTATGAAGTTTTCCTTAACCTCCTACAGTTCAGTTAATGTATAAACAGAAATCCTGTGCTGCAGGGATTTTTTAGTCCTTCTGAGAGCTGGTGGCACCCCAGAAAAAGGACGCACAAGAAGACAGTGCTGTGGCTTTCTTCTGCTCTCTTATTCCTGGCAGTAGAGGAAGATACCTGGACTACAATGGGGAAGTAACTGAATCTCAAAGAGATGGGAAGAAAGAGACAGACAGAGGATAGACACCCAGAAGCTTTAAGAGACATTTTGTTTTTGAAGTCAAAAAAATGGTATCTTCTTGTTGTGGGAAGTCTTTATACTACATTCAACATGAGAGTGCAATGCCTGATGGAGGCCAATTTTACTATTGTTGTTCTAAGAACCACAAAGATCTAGGGTGCTTAGATTTTTTTTGTTTGTTTGTTTTTTTCTGGATTTCAGCAACACACATTCCATGCTTACAGTGTAATTAGTTATATCTCCAGTGATGAAACACCACTGTTGGGCTGAGATAAGAATTATCTCTAGACTTTATCTCCCAGTATATATGAGGTGATTCCTGAAAATCAGTGTTCTTCAAACATGACCTACTAATTCAGTTACATCATGTGACTGATGATGTTCTAGTCTAAGGGCTGTACAAAGCTCTCTGGGGACTTCCCAGAGTCTTATTTCAATTCTCTAGGAGTTATCTATGTTAGAGTTAAAGCTCTTGTCAGTCAAAGAAACCACAGATTGAAAAGGCACAGAGGTGTGAATTACCTTCTGAGGCAAAGAAATTACCTTGGTCATTGGTAAGGAAACTTACAGTATCTAGTTTGTGCCAACCCGAGAATTTCGGCTAATCTACCACCTTTTGTAAGCACTAAATTTGTAGAAAATATGGTAAGTGCAATTGCTTGTCTCATTCGTATATCACCTCAAGCTTCATAATAGGTTTACATTCAGGTGTTAATAGAAATTAACTCAGCCCACAACATTCCTAGGATGTGATGTTTGAGAGACTGCAGCCTCCTATGCTGTATATATAGTGATTAACTTCATTTGACCAGCAGTTTGAAAAAATATTTTCTATAGGCAAATGACTTTTAGTTATATCTCAAGTTATACTCTTTCAAAGAATGTGTAAAAGTCCAGGCGGTGTCCTGCACTGCCATCTTTACTGATTAGGTCAGTGGTGCATCTTTAATATATTAATTACACCATGACATGGTACAAGAAAAGTACATGTTTTAATATATATTAGTTTATGTTATGATTTAATCATATTTGTTGTAATGCATGGGCAGAAGGAACAAGGGGCTACATTTCACTAGCCACTGTGCAAACACAGAATATCTGTCCACGAATGCTTACTGCTTCGAGGCATGATTTGCAGGGAGGAATATTATCTTCTCCTGTGTCAGCTTAAAGAATAAGAAAAAAACAGTAAGCTCCCAAGGATAGACAACAAATAGAATTAAAAAATTAGAAACTACATGCAAGCTTTGAATAAACAAAGTGGAGAGATATGCCTTTCTCATTAATGATAAAATATTGTTGTAAAAGTATGGCTCATAGTCATCCCCTTCCATGGAAAGGCATTATCAGGGCAATACCTGCTCTGTCCCAGTTAAAACTTCTTGTGGCTCTGTTAGCTGTCCAGAGAAAAAGCAGAGTGCATGCCTGTGCACCCAGTTTTATGTTTTCATTAAGAAATGAACAAGTGAGGTAGAAATTTTCTTTTGGCAATCACTGAGAAAAATAGGGTGCAGATATAATGTGGAAAGATGGAACCTCTAAGAAAGGTTCAATTCAGATTCTCCTCCATGAAGTTCATTCATTCAGAATTTATGCCTTGTGGCATTTGTAGGATTGTTAGAAAAGGGAGCATCCAAAGTGAATGGTAAAGATTATGTCAGTTCAAAGCAGCTGTGTGTCCTGGTTTCGTCTGGGATAGAGTTAATTTTCTTCCTAGTGCTGTGCTTTGGATTTAGTATGAAAAGAATGTTGATAAGATACTGATGTTTTTAGTTGTTGCTAAGTAGTCTGCTAGTCAAGGACTTTTCAGCTTCCCATGCTCTGCCAGGTGCACAAGAAGCTGGGAGGGAGCATAGCCGGGACAGCTAGCCCAACTGGCCAACAGGGTATTCCATACCATGTGAYRTCATGCTCAATATATAAATAGGAGGCGTGGTCCAGGAAGTAGCGAACGCTGCTTGGGTATCGCTCAGCGGGTGGTGAGCAATTGCATTGTGCATCACTCATTCTGTATATTCTATCATCATTATTATTATTATTATTATTATTATTATTTTCCCTTCCTTTTCTGTTTTATTAAACTGTCTTTATCTCAATCCACGAATTTTACTTTTTTTTCCGATTCTCTCCCCCATCCCACTGAGAGGAGGGGGGAGTGAGCGAGCGGCTGTGTGGTGTTTGACTGCCTGCTGGGTTAAACCACAACACTGTGGTTTACCTTGTCTCATTACAATGTTGTCAGGTTTTCATGGAGCATTTTGTAATTGCTGTTTTTATTCATAGCTTAGGGTGCATTTCATTTTGCATGTTGTATAAACATTAATGCTTATATGTAAGTATTACGCTGTGTTACGTGCATATGGTAAAATGATTTCCATTTTGTTAAGCTAGAAAGTTCAGAGACTGAGTTGAAACTAGAAGGACCTGAGATGGTACCTAGGATTGAAAAGGAGGCTGTGCATTTGAATTAACAGGAGGTTTTGGGAAGTAATTGTGTGAACACGGCAAATCACTGTGGGAAGGTGAAGATGACCTGCAGGTTCAAAGCCTAACTTACCCTTTTATGTGAGTTCTTAAGAGACTCCTGGCTTCCAGCCTTGTACATAGACCAGGCTTACAAGAAAGTACCGATGATGAACTCCTTATGATTAAGAATGTTTTTAAAATAGAAAGGGTAATGCGTGCTAAATAGATACGAAGGAAATGCTGAGCCACTGATCATTAGAGTTGCAAATCAGTAGAACTAGTGACAATGCAATGAAGAAGTGGTTATGAAAATTTCTTTCTGTAAGTTGAATTCAGAATGGAATAGGAAGAGTTTGCATCTATGAAAGTTTAAAATGATAAATTAAAAAATCTGTTTTAGAAACAGAAAAAAATTATTAGGAAGAAACTGAGAAAGAGAGGAAAGTATAACAAACACCTAGATTTACATTAACTGTGTTTCTCTTTCCGCAGTAGACAGTTCTGGATTTAGATTATAGTCATTATAGTTCAAAATTATTATGTTGTGAATTTAAAGGAAATGTTGTTATTTTACAAACTATTCAAGATTTTGTTCTTCAATTTTGTTGTTATCCATCTCCTCATGATCAGTGTAGCAAACTGCAGTTGCCCTGTGAGGAGACTTTGAAATCTTGGAAATGACTAAGTTACATAGTTCTGCAACTTATAAAATCATCTAACATTGAAGTAATGAATGTTTTTGTGCTAAAAGATTGTTTTAAAATTCTAACAGAAATGAGTAATAGTATACAATGCATGTTTAATGAAAACAGTGCAACAAGCAATGTGCTGCACACCAATGTTCAGTGTTACTGCTTTGGATATGGTGCTCACAAGTCCTGCTGCAAATAGTAGATATATTAAGCAAAGGTTGTTTAGGGCTCTAGGGACTGCTGGGAGCAATTGGAAACTTTCTGTCATAAGGAATTATGAGAGATTTTCAAAGGACAAACGGAAGTTAGGCAGCATGTGATTTCAGTGAGAGGTGGAGATTTGGCTTCTACCTTAGCTGTTGAAAACGTTTATGTGCTTCCCTGGCCATGTTTCATATAGGGATAATTTTTTATTATCAAAATCATAGCCTTTCAACTTTTTTTAAAAATTTTTCATTTCATTTTTATAAATACATTTTAGTAGATGATAACATCCATTTACTATTTTTCCCATACAACACAAGGAGAGAGAAAATGTAGATTTAACTGAAAAGACTGAGGAGACTGGGGAAAGGAGTAGTGTCAGAGCTAATTACAGCCCTTACAATGGACACAGCCTGACAGACCATTATTTCTCTTCTTAGATGTGGCCAGGGAATGGATTGCTGCCCACATAAATTGTTCTCACCAACCATTGCTTGCTGTACTTTTTCCTGAGGGATCCTTAACCATCCACCATTAAGTGTTATGTGTCCAGAAGTGCTTGATACCACAACTGGTATCAAGTATCCTCTTGTGTGACAGGAATGGTCATAATTGTCACATTACAGGACAGGACTTTTTATGCATCATACTTTTTAATGGATGTGTATCCTTCATGTGATGGGAAATAACCTGTATATTCACCATCTGAGTGGAAAATGGAGGTTAAAGAGGGTTTATAAAAGACTCCAGAAGAGGCTTCGTGATCCTGAAAAGTTAGATAGATAGTTCTGTGTTAGATATTTGAATGAGTATATTTTAAAATAAAATTTAGCAATCCTAAGTTCCTGAAAATAATGACATCTTTGAAGGTCTGAAACAGATATTCTGCCAATAAGCAAGAGCTCTTCCTCCTTCATCATTTCCATAAACCAAATTCTGTCCTTCCCAAGTCATAACTAACTCAAACACAACTCCAGTAAACTTTCTAAGGTTTAGGTATTGTTTCAGGAGTGGATTATTGTTCAAGGAAACTCATGTATATATGGTTAATGGTAAGATTTAGCAGATGCTTATTGTTGTCTGACTGGCATGGATTAAGTGTCTATTTAATTAAATTTCTTAGTTGAGTCCTATAAATTAATTTTCTGTTTGAGCTGAACCATTTTGTATGCAATGGTCTCTTTCTTGTATGTTGGAAGCAGGCAAGCGAGATGCTGGAACCTTTCTGTCACTACTGTTCTCCTTTTTGAAGTGGAATTGGAACCCTTCCACTCCAATACTTTTAACCTGGATCAAAGAATTTGGAAGTATCTTTTAAATGTGAGCTCCTATTTAGTCCATGCTAGAACCAGTATAACTCTGAGTATAAGCCTGCCTCAAAGAAAATTTAAAGCAAAAACTTTTTTCCATGAGTGCACCCAACCAATCTGGAAATATTTTCCCTAGGAGTTTTCAAAACCAATTTAGTTCACAAAGTGACTTAGACTTGGTTTAAAGAGAGCCTGTCAGTGTTTTTTTATATAAAGAGAAGCAGTTTAGAAAGTGCTTTCAGTGAAAGGAAAGGAAATTTGAAGTGAATCACAAGAGCTTGCAGAATAATAATTCCTGACAGGGGAAAAAAGGATTCAAAACAGTAAAGCTAACAAAAGCACTCAGATCTAGAGAAGATGCCGTAATTGAGGAAACCTGGGTGAAAGTACTAAAGCAGCAGGAAAGCGGAATTGATTTTTGGGAGCTGTAAAATAAAAGGAAAGATTGGCAGGTATATACTAGAAAAACGCATGCTGTACACAAGAAAGAAATGCCTCCTTTATATATTGTCCTTTGATATTTTTAAGATTATTGATAAGGTTATCCTGCTGGCTGCAACGAGTTTCTGTGGATTTGGCTATTACAAAAAGCTTTCAAAGGAAGATCCTAATCACCTTTACATTATCCTGGTATTTTCTAGAAAGAGATTTAACAGATCTTTGCATGATTCATGTAATTCAACTTAAAGTTTAAACTGATAAAGTATGATGCTCCTTTCAGTTTCCAGTAATTTAAAACAAAATGGCACTAGGAATAAATAACAGTAACAACTTCAAAATAAACTGAATTACATCTACTATTTATTAACTGAAGAAGCTTGGGAGGCTGTTCCCTCCAACTTCCATAGCTTTGTCCCAGATAATATAGTGAGAGCACTAAAAGAACTTGTGTCGTTAAATATTGAACCCACTAATACACGTAGTTTTTGACATTCTTAGCTTAGCACTGTCATGATTAAAGGGTGTTGAGTGCACTTCCTTTCAGGGAAGCCCTCTCACATATGACTACACAAATGGCATGTACAGTGCTTTCAGTGGGAATCACAGAGCATAGAGCTCCCACTTTAGAGATGGAAAAAGCACAGGCATATAGAAAATTATACTCTGCTTTGGAGAACCATAGCACCGTATCACTAGAGTACAGATGATGTGTATGACACATGGTACAGAGGGATTGTAATCTTTTCTTTTAAAAACAGAATTAGTTTAAAAGTCAAAAACTGTGGTTAAATACAGCTGTGACTGTATTATTAATGTGTTACAATCCAGTTTCCTCTGCATTGTGCAATCTTTAAAAAAAAAGTTACCAAAACCTGTGTTGGCATCCCAAAGATGTCAATCTTATACAAAACTTTGATTTCATTAAATCAGGTCACTGATGTAGTACTGATTCAAGAAGAAGAATTTGTATTATTGAATTACCAATATCATGTCATACCATGCAAATACTTCTTGATGATTTTCTTTCCAATCTAATGTCTAGACCAAAGATCAAAGGAGTATTTTAACATGGGAAATGGTAATGAAAAGTGTATCCCTTACCATTTCAGAGGAGGATTATAAGAATGTCAGAGAACAGTTCATCTTCCCTACACTTTTTTCTTCATATATCATAAGGCTGGTGACATGAGGTGGTAGTGCTCTAGGATTATTGTTCTTGTCTCTTCCACTCCTTTCCTACACTGTTTCTGTATCTTCTTCCATTTGCTCTTGCTGTTTGTGACATTCTTCCTTCATATGATTCTGGATGGGTAGGTTTTTTTCTCTATCTACTTCTGGAGTTCGTCAGTACTCCAGTTTAAAACCTGGAGCCTTTTTTGATATATAATATACACCATGGCTGCCTGATTTTCTTTTGATGGCTTATTAATCTGCATCCATATTAGCAGATAATGTAGTTCAATAGGAGTAGATTTACAGGGCAAATCGATTAGTGCTGAGGACCCAACATCCCCATTATTCATGTTTCAGGGACCTTTTAACTCACACTAGACCTGGTCTGGCCCCATAGACTGAATGCCCATTAGCACCTGGAGAACCCGAGGTGTGAGACAATCTTCTGGTGCAGGTTCATCTGAAAGAAATTGAGTTCATGTACTCTTGAGATCACTCCACAATGTGAACCAAGACATTTCAACTGGGGACAACAAGGAGGTTTGCTTCAAAACCATGCTCTGGATCTGAACACAAACACTAATATAGACATATAACACATTTCAGCAAAACACTCCAAATTTGTTTCTAATTTTGCAGCCTCAAAATTCTGATGTTTTCCTTGTTTCTTTCATGCATTATTCACTTTCTTCAGCTTGTGTATTTAATTATCCAATGACTTTTTCTTGGAGCCATTCACAGGTGTACAGCATAGGCAAAAGATATTACCATTCTGATTTGCTGTCCTCTTTCATTTGCTTCTTGACTTTATAAAGGATAGCAGGATATCATGAAGTTGTGAAATCCACTTGGGAGGAGAGAAGTCCCTCGTCATTCAAGCATTTATGTGTTTCTTGCAGCTGAGATTAATTCAGCAGAATATGGGAGACCTTGTCCTCTTCTTAACCAAGTACAGTGACAGACTGCTTTGAGAGACAATAAGTCATTCGGGACTCAGTATTTCAGTATACTAATTCTTGTGAATTGGCTGTGATATTTTTTCTGTGTGATTAGCTGTTAAATTTTCAAGCTTTGTATTATTTTGTAGACTTTTTAAAAACTGTTTTCTTTGCCTCATTGGGAATCACTCTTCTTTGTTATTAGGATGTTATGGCATCAATAGTGAAATGTTAGATCATTGCTCATTTTGATAACAATAAACTCCTCACAATTTGTTATGACACCTGTTATTTTTAATCTTCTCCAATAGCAAAAGTAAGACTATAAAAAGAAATGGCCAATGTTGACATATACAGCTCAACAGAAGAATGTATGAAAATTGTTTTTTTAAAGGTGAAGACTAAAGTCTCTGTATTTTGGCAGTCAGCAGCGATGATCTGTCTTCTCTTCTATAAACAAACAGAAACACATTTGATAACTAGTTTTAGAGATCATCACCTTCAATTGTAGCTTTCCAGGAAGAGTTCAGTTTATTGTTGCTTTTTTAATTAGCTGAACTGTGTAATGCTGATACTAAAACTGTTGAAAGCAGGCTTCTCGATGCTGCACAAACGAAAGCAATCCAGTATCTCATTTACATTCCTCTCCTGGTGTCTGCAGCAGAACTATAAATGGAATAGGCTACACACAGAAATTTATTATTGCAGCTGATAGCAATTTTCTTTTGCAAAGGTGTCTGGAGGCATTATTCATGGGATTCATTCTGGTAGACTTTCCAGCTGAGATCCTCACTCCCCAGAACTGTGGGTGGTCAGTTTAGAAACACACTAATCAACTGCTATGCACAAAGACTGTCACAAGACTTACTTATTTCCGTCTTTTAAAAAACACAGGAGTTCTCTCAGCTCCAGATTATTTTCTCTAACCTGATTGCATAGATATTATAAGCAGTGAACAGATTTTTAGAAATCACATGTATTTGACATTTTATCACTGAACATCCTAATGATTATGCTATTAACTGGAAAAACATAATGACTGTGGTTTGATACAGCTCACATCATGTCTTCTGCATTCATACCCATGGGCACATGTGACCTTATCAAGTATAAGACAGACATGTTTCTGTTCAATACCGAGGATGTGTAGTAATCACATGAACTGACCTATCTAGCTGTCATCTAATTTCAGTCATAAAACAAAGGGAAAATCAAATAAGACCTTTAATGAAATTATATTTATAATAAGTGATAGATGGGAATGTCTTACACTCCTGCTTTTCCTATCTGATTTTGGTTTTCCTACCATATCTGCCATTGTCCTATCTTTGTATACTAAAACAAATATAATTCATACAAACAGAATATGCACAGTTCTAAATGTTTGGTTTTATCACCCCTCAAGACTAATTACAACTTATTAGACCATGGGACTCACTTTGAGAAACCTGGTCTACTGGGGGCTGATGGGGTCCATCTGTCAGAGAACGGGAAGAGCATCTTTGGTCATAGGCTTGCCAAGCTGGTGAAGAGGGCTTTAAACTAAAGTTGCCAGGGGAGGGGAACCTCAATCCATCCCAGTCCTTCCAGTTTGATGCCAGTGCCACCAATAGATGCCCAGAGCCTGGAGAAGCATCACAGGTCAGCAGGAGAGCGCCTGAAGAGCAGCACAAAGGAACTCCAGCCAGTAAGACAGCTTCATCAGGGGCCCAACTTAAATGCCTCTATGCAAACGCACATAGCATGGGGAATAAACAAGAGAAGTTAGAGATGTGCACACGCCTGCAGGGCTATGACCTTATTGGCATCACGGAGATGTGGTGGTCGGGCTCCTATGACTGGAGTGTTGGAACGGAAGGAAACAGGCTCTTTAGGAAGGAAAGGCAGGGGAGATGAGGAGGGGGTGTCGCCCTCTATGTCAAAGACCAGCTGGAGTGCATGGAGCTCCGCCTGGGGATGGATGAGGAGCCAGCCGAGAGCTTATGGGTCAGGATAAAAGGGAGGGCAGGGACAGGTGACATTACAGTGGGGGTCTGCTACAGGCCACCTGACCAGGAAGACCAAGCGGATGAAGCCCTCTGTAGACAGATGGGGGCAGCCTCACGTTCACAAGCCCTGGCCCACATGGGTGACTTCAGCCACCCTGATATCTGTTGGAGGGGCAACACAGCAGGGCACAAGCAATCCGAGAAGTTCCTGGAATGCATCGATGATAACTTCCTTCTCCAAATGATAGAGGAGCCAACGAGGAGAGGTGCTATGCCGGACCTTGTTCTCACCAACAAGGAGGGGCTGGTGGAGAATGTGAAGCTCAAGGACAGCCTTGGCTGCAGTGACCATGAAATGGTGGAGTTCAAGATCCTTAGGGCAC
>JAYKAV010003013.1:198133-320864 GCA_035582835.1 Phoebastria nigripes
TGGGAAGATCATGGAGCAGATCCTCCTGGAAGCTATGCCAAGGCACATGGAGGACAGGGAGGTGATTCGAGACAGCCAGCATGGCTTCACCAAGGGCAAGTCCTGCTTCACCAACCTAATGGCCTTCTATGATGGAGTGACTACATCAGTGGACATGGGAAGAGCTACAGATGTCGTCTATCTGGACCTCTGTAAGGCCTTTGACACAGTCCCCCACAACATCCTTCTCTCTAAACTCTAAACCCTTCTAAACTCTAAACTCTCTAAACCTTGCCCTGGTGGGTGAGGAATTGGTTGGATGGTTGCATCCAGAAGGTAGTGGTCAACGGCTCAATGTCCAGATGGAGGTTGGCGACAAGTGGTGTCCTGCAGGGGTCCGTACTGGGACCGGTACTGTTTAATATCTTCATCAATGATACAGACAGTGGGATCGAGTGTACCCTCAGCAAGTTTGCAGATGACACCAAGCTCAGTGGTGTGGTTCACACGCCTGAGGGACAGGATGCCATCCAGAGGGACCTGGACAAGCTGGAGAAGTGGGCCTGTGTGAACCTCATGAGGTTCAACAAGGCCAAGTGCAGGGTCCTGCACCTGGGTCGGGGCAACCCCCAATATCAGTACAGGCTGGGGGATGAAGGGATTGAGAGCAGCCCTGCCGAGAAGGACTTGGGTGTACTGGTGGGTGAAAAGCTGGACATGAGCCAGCAATGTGTGCTCGCAGCCCAGAAGGCCAACCGTATCCTGGGCTGCATCAAAAGAAGCGTGGCCAGCAGGTCGAGGGAGGTGATTCTGCCCCTCTACTCCGCTCTGGTGAGACCCCACCTGGAGTACTGCGTCCAGCTCTGGAGCCCTCAGCACAGGAAAGACACGGACCTGTTGGAGTGGGTCCAGAGGAGGGCCACGAAAATGATCAGGGGGATGGAACACCTCTGAAGAAAGGCTGAGAGAGTTGGGGTTGTTCATCCTGGAGAAGAGAAGGCTTTGGGGAGACCTTATTGCAGCCTATCAGTACTTAAAGGGGGCTTATAAGAAAGATGGGGACAAACTTTTTAGCAGGGCCTGTTGCAACAGGACAAGGGGTAATGGTTTTAAACTAAAAGAAGGTAGATTTAGACTAGATAGAAGGAAGAAATTTTTGACACTGAGGGTGGTACAACACCGGCACAGGTTGCCCAGAGAGGTGGTAGATGCCCTATCCCTGGAAACATTCAAGGTCAGGTTGGACGGGGCTCTGAGCAACCTGATCTAGTTAAAGATGTCCCTGCCCATGGCAGGGGGGTTGGACTAGATGACCTTTAAAGGTCCCTTCCAACCCAAACTATTCTATGATTCTACAATTCTGTGATTTTTTCCCTTGCCTATTCTAATATTCTTTCTATGACTGAGAACATAAGATAAACGAAAGCAGAGATATTACCTGTTTATTCTGGTTCAATTTCAATATAATCATTACTGTAAGTATTCATATTTCAGTTTTTCTTTACATCCTACTGTGTTGTCACAAGCTGTATGTAATACCTTAATGTACAAATGATGTTTCCATTTGCAAAGTAAACTAGTAACTTTACTTTTTTTGTTTTCACTTTCTTTCCTTTTTTCAGATATAATAGAAGAGCTGTTTTTCTGTAGCAGTTATTTCAACTATTATGAAAGCAGCAGCACAAATAAGTAGTGAGACATTAGAAAAGTCACATATCTTACCATGAAAGGAAAGATAAATTAAAACATAAAATTAAACCCCAAAAAACCTGTCAACTCAAGTCACCCATAAAGCATTCTGGCATCTCTAATGCCAGGTACAGAAGAAAAAAAAAAAAGTTGAGAGAGTAAAAACAAAGAAATATATTACAACCATAAGTCAAATGTCACTGATTTTCTGTGAGCATAAAACCCATCCTGTTTTTTTAAGTGCATTTTGGTACTTATACATTTTTTTTGTTTGTTTTTAATTTAAATTTATCAGTAATGCAGAAAATTGGTTTTGTGAATGCCCTAAACTCTACTCTGGAAAACTCTGCCAGTTTGCGGCTTGTGATGAAAATCCATGTGGACACGGTGCTACCTGTTTTCCAAAGTCCAGGCGAGATGCTGTTTGCCTTTGTCCGTATGGAAGATCTGGCATCCTCTGCAGTGATGGTAAGAACCATATTTTTCATGCATTGGTCATAGTTTCTATCATTCGTAGAAGCTGTGGTAAGAAACAAGTCAAATGCTTTGAAGGCAAAACACTGAAAGTGACCACCTCCCCACCTACAAACACAGCCCCAAATCCAGTCACAAGCAAAGAATGTCTGAGCTGAGCACCCTCCCCGTGTGTTGTTTCATAAAAGTGTCGGCCAGAGAGAGGGAGACAGAGGGATCAAAGAAGCTGAGAGTAGACAAGCTAGGAAATACCAGATAGTGTCTGATGTTTTAGTAGTTTACCTGGAGAAAATCTGAGAGATTTCACTAAGAGCTCCTTTGGAGAAATTTCTCCTGTAGTTTGAGTTTTCCTCTACTTAGGGAAGCATTACTTTGTACATTTTGTAAATAAAAGGAGTGTATAAACAATACGTTCTGGATTGTAAAAATACCACCAGGTGCTAAAATTTGATTCATTTCTCAGGTCAAAAAGAGGAACAAATTAAAATTTACCAAGTGCTTTGCTATGAAACAGAAGACAGGATGAAGGGAAATTAATAAAGCTAAGTAAATAGGTCATTTTGATTAGTATTATCAAATGAAGGGCTTTTATTCCTCAAGCGCTGACTATAATGATTGTTCTAGGTCAGAAATTCCTGTGTGTGAACATCCAAGGTATTCTTTTCCCCTAACACTCAATGTAGGAAGAAGTAATGACTGAAAAATCTGCATATAGAAAATAATCACTGGTTCTGAGCTGATTCAGCAGTGCATATGAAGTGCCTTTTAAAATAAATATTAAGCAATGTTCAGGTCGGATCAAAGTCTACATTGTCTTTTTCTTCATATCATATACACTTTTACCTCTTATTTAAAATTTTAATTTCCAAAATTTTCAGTAGATGAACGTTTATGTTTTATCTATGTTTTCATCTAACCCTGATAATTGATAGCCAATAGCAAATATGTAGGCAAGTGTATGAAACATGTATGATACTTCCTTGGTAATCTTTCTTAACTTGCAGTAGCACAAGACATTGGGGCTTCATGTGCTGGGGTTGGTATCTGGGTTAGCTCTTGATACATTTCTTTTCTTCCATGCACTTCTCTAATTGGTCTTTGAGTCCATGTAAACTTGATATACAACATCCTGTGGTAAAGAGCTCCAGAGCTTAAGTATATAGCTTACACAGAAGTACTTCCATTTGTTTGCTTAACTGCGCCAATTGCTAATTACATTAATGTGTCAAGCTTCTGTGTTGGAACGGATGTTTCAGAGTTGTTCCCTGTTTTATGAATGTTTCCCTGTTCACCTTCTCCATGCCTCTCCTGATTTTATATATATCCTTATTATAACCCTCCCAGAATTATTTCTGAATAGTCCAAGTTGATTCATTCATTTTTGGGACACCAGCCATGCTGTATCTTTAGTCATTCAGGCTGCCTTTCTTTGTTCCTTCTCAGTTCCACTGCATCCTCTTTAAAATGAGGGTCCAGAGCTGACCGCTATATTCAAGGTGTGATAATACCATTGCTTTATATAGTGGTGTTTGACATTTTTCTGGTCTACTCTCTGTCCTTTTCTTAACCATTTCTTCCATTCTATTTCCTTTTTTGAGTACACTGACGTTTTCATGAAACTGCTTATTAAATCTCCTAACACCTCTTTCTTTGAATGCTAAGGGTGAGTTCAGAGCCCACCATTCTGTATCTAAGGCTGGATACTGTTTCTGTAATCTACCTCAATTTACATCTGTCAACACTGAGTATCACCTAACGCTTTTCCCCCTGTAGTCATTCAATGAGGCTCTTCCACAACTCTTTGTAGTTAGCTGTCTCTAAATTGAGAATCTGAGTAAAAATTGAGAGCGCCTAAATTGAGAGAAAGTACACAAATTCATTAGTGTGATTAGACTGCAGAGCTGAATGCTTTGAAAGCACAGAAAGAATGAAATTTTATTGAGTAGAAAGGGAAGACTGTCTGGATCATCACTGTAAGTAAGCAAAACAGGGAAGAACACCCACCTTCGTAGGACAGAGTATAAATCTAGGGTCAGTAAGCCCACAACTAAAAAATTATTGAAATACAAAAAATTATTTTATTGAACAGTGTCTTAGGAGTCTAGAAGGAATAGAAATAAACTGACCACAGACACAAGTCTTGTTAAGCTGGACTTTGCATTGAAACTTAAAATGAGCTGCAAAAGGCCTTTCTATCACATACGCTAAAACTGAACAAAGAGGGGAGAAACAGAGCCACAGTGCAGTGAAGGCTGGGTGCAGCCTTAGGGATAGCCCTAGCAGCATTAAAGCCATACATTTGGTGAGGTATTTGAAGATAATGATAGATTGCCTAATTACAATGGTAGAACAATGTAAATTATATTAGAAACAGAAGACAAATTTAATTGTTTACTATGACAAAATGAGTGGCCCAGATAATAAATTTATTAGAAAGAAATGGTCCATAAAATTTAAAGTCTAGGCACATGCATTTTTAACGAATCAACTCCCGTTCAAGATATACAATAATATTGTCTCTATTATTAAGATTAGTAACAAAGAGCATGTTACCTTGTGTCTGAAACACTGAAGAAAAGCTTGTTTCTCCTAAACGCTTATCAAATAATAGTTGGTCTTCATCAACAAGAAATATGCAAGATGTTACAGTGGTTATTTGATAAAATGAATATAGCAAATGTACCAGATAGAACTGCAGATTTTATGCCAGCGTTGCTGCTCCTACCAATAGAGATTATTTACGAAAGACAAAGTAAGGATAAATAAAGATGTGGACAGAGCCACAAATGAGCCCACTGCTACAGGTCTGCCCATATCAGAGCTCCAATTGCCATCTGTTAAGAGTTGAAAGTCACGCTAAGAACAATATCAATCTCTACAAATATGTAAGAAAAAGTTATAATAAAACTATTGTCACTATTAAATGGAAAAAAACCCCAAAGCCAAAATGCTTGGCATGACAAGTTAAAACCACATCGTTTTGTGGGGAATGCACAACATTCTAAAAGTGAGAAAACTATAGGGCTACCGTAAATATGAAAAATCAGGCAAAAATTTAAGGACAGATAGTAACTTCTACTAGACAAACCTATATAAATATGGAAAACCAGAGAAGCTCCTGGGACTAACAAGGACTTTTCTTCCATTTCTGAAGCAAATGGGGCATACTGCAGACTAAGCAGTGTGGGAACAATTGCTCTGAGTTTATCTTAGTTAAGTTATGCTTATTTCAGACCTCAAGAAAAGCTTCCTAAAAGCATGTCCATTTTTCCAAATATATATAGTAAAATGCATTATCTCTCACTACACATCTTTCCTTGCTTTTATCACTAGATGACCATGTTGTTATGACTGCAAGTTGACCATTATATATTGAAATCTCTCTCAAGAAGCTACATAGCTAAGGCATAATGGGCCAACAGGGATGGGGGATGATAATACAAGTTAGAAGAAAGGACAGGCTGCACTGATCAGGCGAAGGACACGGCCAGACAAGCGTACTGACCAGCTGACTATTTGCATGTGACTGGCCCTTTTTGTCCCTGTATCCCTCTATTTTTGCACACTTGTTCCTCCCCAAATCACCTAATTCCGTCCTTCTCCCCACCTTTGGTTCCTCCCTTAAAAATCCCTAAGTCCTGTGCTATTCCAAAACGCTCTTCACCTGCATCCCGTAATGTGTCCCATACCCCATGGCAGTTACACCCTGTCCAAAAGGTGCTCCAGCATTGACTTGTTGTGGTGGGTGTCACACCTGGACACTAGGGCTGAGGGCCTCCTGGGACAACCCTGGGAGGGGCCCGGACAGGGTGTCGCTTCCTCTGAATCCTTAATTTGGGTTCCCGTCTGCCTTTGGGCTCTGTGCTCCTCTGGGATTGTGGAGATAGACTTGTGGTGGGCTGATGGCTCCTGGGATAGGGCTGGAAGTAGCTGGGGCAGGGTATTAATTGAGTTCCCCCACATGCCATTGTCTCTCTGTGCTGCTTTGTGGGTGTGCGGGCGAGCATTTATCACATAACCAAATGCTGTTGATTTGAGGAGTTAAATGCCCCCATGACTTTCAACTCAGGGGGGTGAAGTTGCCTGAAACAAGAATTTAGTCACTTACTAAAATAGAAAACAGGAAATATTTAGCAATGCACATCATCAATAAGCAACAATTTGGAACAGAGACTAAATGGGCAGCTTGACTCAATTTCCCAAGTGACTTTGGTTTCTTAAGTTGTACATAAAGGGATCTATATCATTTAAACTGAATCCAATTATTGAGCTCTGGCTTTTCAGTAGTTTTGTGTGAAAGCAGCCAACATTCAAGCCCTAGTCTGATAAATTTCCTTTCACATTTAATTCAGTAAAAAGTTGCTTGCATTGTGATTCTTGCAGGTTGTAAATCTCCTCCAGTATTTAGGATCACACTGGTGAATGAAAGTGTTTACAGATAGCACCATTTCAGACCAAATGAATACACATGCTCCAACAGTGCTATGAACATTTTTTTTCTGTAAAATGCTTTTTAAAATACTTCCAATATATTTGATTTTTCTGCTGTTACAAGTTTGTCAGGAAGACATATCAATAACTTGTTATGGAAGCAAGTGAGGATGAGGTTAGCACTAGAACTGCCTGTCATCCAGGGAGACTTGTCATTTCATAGGATCTAAGACTTAAATGAAAATCTGTGGTGCTTGCTCAATCCAAAGAGAAAGCTTGAGCTCAGACAGTTAGAGAGATGTCCATATCACCATACTTCAACTCTTTCAAAATTAAGGAGAATTCAAATTATAATCATTTGAATATAAATGTGGCCAAGTGACTGTTGTTAACATGAAATAAAAGTCAAATAGTTTTAATGAGCCTAAACTGTTAAAAATACTATTGTTGTATCTCACCAAAATAAGCGGAGTTTAGGACACTGTTCCTGTACCTCAAAAAAAAAAAAAAAAGAGTTGTTCAATTGCTACCATTTCTATAATCAGCCTTTATTTCTTTTTTCTTTTTTTTTTAACACTTTCATCTAATTACAGACTGGGGGCATTCCCTGGTTGGTACAGGAAACTGATATGGTCTGTAAAATATAAGGCCAGTATGTTTGAAATATCTGAGTGTAAGGAATTTTGATATATAAGACACAGAAATTTTAAAGAGGAAATATCAGGGTATCGTTGTACTGCAGAGTTGTGATGGCCTCCTAAATGTGAGTGAAGTAGAGATGGTTCATTCACCAGGAATGGAAATGAACACCTGGACTTCTAAACTCTTGATGTTGCTGTTAATTATATGTTACACAAGAAACTGGGCCCTTCTGGGAAGCTGTTGGTCATAATATGAAGCATTTTGTTAAGCCAGGAATTGAGAGCAAGCACTTTGTAAGCACAAAGGTAAATTTAAAAGGAGAAGGATTTCAAAGGAATGTGCATTGCTAAGGCAAGTAATTGTGTCAATTGCAGCGGTTTAGACCAAACTTCAGTGTTTTAGTTTCACTATGCGTTTCACATATGTACATATGTGACAGCATAGAACAGAGTCCTAAATGTGACATTGTATTTAGTAAACACACACCGAAAAGGGCCATCCACAGTATGCGTTCACAGCAATCTGTAAGTATGTTCCTTGAAACATTTCTAAGCAACATTTATGGCAGTGCTTCACAGTCCAAAGGATTCCAGCAGGTTTTCTGTAGGATGTATTCCCCCCATGTATAAAATTCATTTCAAAGTGCTAAAGTGGGAATAGTCACTTGTTCCAAGCTCTGTAGAGTGAAAATCAGCCTGCAAGCGAATTGCTTCTGTGCAGCTATGTTTGGCACACAATGTCACCTTCAGAGTTTTTTGGGTCTGCAGACTAAATCATGCGGTTTGGTGACAGCAGATGCCCAAAGGGAATTTCCTCAGATAAAAAAACTGCATCACAAGGTTTCTCGTCAGTGGTAAGAGACTTTGGGGAATGCTGATCAGGGTTGCTCTTCTTCCTGTTCAAGAGAATTTATTTTCTGGGTCATTTGCTTTTAGTTGGGCCTTAATTTCCCCCTCCCCTCCAATGTGAGGAATGTCATAAAAATTGTACAAAACACACACAGGCACACTCACACACTATTAATGTCACTGCTGTATTAGCAGTTTTTCAGATTCATATTTTCATCCTTGAGCAGTGAAATCACTTTCATTGTTCAAATCTCAGCTTCCAATCAGAAGTACAAGTTACTAGTCCATATGATTACAGAAATAAGCTAAGCTAATAGGGCCCATGGGCTCCAGGACAAATAAAAGAAATACCTAAGTATTTCCTGGGGGTGGGGAGGGGAAGGCATACACCTGAATTACCCATTATGCAGATCACTAACTCCTCATACAATAGTCTTCCAGACATCAAGAGTCTTCTACTACCACCTTGAACTCTCACCTGGCACTGCACCACCCTGCAGCTCCAGCACCCCTTATCTTTTCCTCCTTGCACTTTCCAGAGTTTCCAGTGAGGAAAGCGGGTTGCCTATTAAAGAAAAGACCTTTAATGTAGAACTCTAGCAAAACATGTAAACTAAATACACAGGAGCAGGCAATTCCACTGTGTCATAAGTCAAGCAAGCGGGGCAGAAGACCAGCTTGGTTGAGCAGGGAACTCCTCATGAAGCTCAAGAGGAAAAAGAAACTGTATGATCTCTGGAAGCAAGGTCAGGCTTCACAGGAAGAGTACAGAGCTGTGGTTCGTTTATGCAGGGAGAAGACACAAAAGGCCAAAGCTCAATTAGAGTTGAAACTGGCCAGTGTTTTTTCAGACAAAAAGAAGGGCTTTTTTTTAAGTACGTTAATAGCAGGAGGAGGTCTAAAGAAAACATTGGACTGATACTTGTTGAAGATGGTCATCTGACTAATAGGGATGAAGAGAAAGCGGAGGCATTCAATGCGTTTTTTGCCTCAGTCTTTAATAATACTGATAGACCTTGGGCTGCCCGGTCCCCTGAGTTGGAGGACCATGAGTGTGGGAACAGTGACTTTCCATTTTGTGGACACTGAAATTGCAAGGGACCAGTTGTATCAGCTGAATGTTCACAAGCCCATGGGGCCTGATGGGATTCATCCCGGAGTTCTGAAGGAGCTAGCGGATGTTATGACAGGACCCCTCTCTATCATCTACCAAAGTTCTTGGGAGTCTGGGGAGGTCCCTGCTGACTGGAAGCTAGCCAATGTTATTCCAATTCACAAAAAGGGCGAGAGGGAATACCCAAGGAAATACAGACCTGTTAGTCTAACCTCAGTTCCTGGAAAAATTATGGAGAAGATTATACTGGGTAGTATTGAAAGGCGTTTAAAGAACAATGCAATCATYAGGCACAGTCAACATGGGTTCACAAAGGGAGAGTCCTGTTTAACTAATTTGATATCCTTCTATGATAAGGTCACCCGCCTAGTGGATGAAGGTAAGGTGATGGATGTAGTTTTTCTGGATTTTAGTAGGGCTTTTGATACTGTCTCTCACAGCATCCTTCTGGACAAGTTGTCCAAATGTGGGATGAGCAGTGTTAGAGTCCGGTCCGAGTTCAGACTCGGGAAATGTTCGTAATGATCCCGGGAGTGAGATTAAGGTACAAACGAGGCCAAATGTCACCAACCAGTCCGTTTTATTGTTCCAACCAGGGTCAGGCGATAGGAGAGATAGAAAGAGAGAAGTTAGGAGGAAACTAGGCAAGCATTCAGAGAGATAAGCAGGGGATAGTCACCACCATGGATCCAGCGGCATCCCGTTGGTCCTCAGTCTCCAGTTCTTCGGTGGTGGGTGCACACTTCAGCTTGTCTCCATGGTCCTTTTATAGGGCGTCGTCCAGTTTGGCACAGGTGCATATGTCCCACGCACTGTCCACGTGCCTGAGGTCTTGCCTATCACGCGGCTTTGGCGTGATCACTGGCGGGAAACTGCGCACCTTCTGGCGGGCGGAGGGCTTAGCCCGGCTAATGGTCAGCATCCCGCTTTAGTGGTGCTCCCTCTGCAGACTGCAAACGTCACTGCCCCCCCACCAGGTAAGCATACATAGGCAAGCTTTGAGACAATTAGTTGACTTTTCAGTCCCTCACAAGCAGGTACATGGTGCTCTGGGTGAAGAACTGGCTGAAGGGCAAAGCTCAAAGGATTGTAGTGAATGGGGTCACATCTTGCTGGCAACTAGTCACCAGTGGTGTTCCTCAGGGTTCAATTCTAGGGCCAGTCCTGTTCAATACATTTATCAACGATCTGGATGCAGGAGTTGCATGCACCAGTAGCAAGTTTGCTGATGATGCCAAACTGGGTGGTGCTGTTGACTCTCTTGAGGGACARAAGGCCTYGCAAAGRGATCTAGATAGATTGGAGCATTGGGCTATGATTAATGGGATGAAATTTAACAAGTCCAAATGCKRGACTCTGCACCTAGGAYGGAGTAATGCCRGGCACAAGTATAAATTGGGAGAGGAGTGGCTGGAGAGCAGCCCTGCAGAAAGGGATCTGGGGGTGCTGGTCGACAGCAGGCTCAATATGAGTCAGCAGTGTGCCCTGGCAGCCAAGAGGACAAACCGCAGCCCGGGGTGCATCAAACACAGCATAACCAGCYRGTCAARAGARGGGATTATCCCACTGTAYTCAGCGTTGGTGYGGCCTYACYTTGAGTACTGTGTGCAGTTCTGGGCCCCACAGTTTAAGAAGGATGCGAAGGTCCTTGAATGCATCCAGAGGAGGGCAACAAAGCTGGTGGCAGGGCTGGAAGGAATGTCCTATGAGGAGCGGCTAAGGACTCTGGGCTTGTCTAGTTTGGAGAAAAGGAGGCTGAGGGRYGACCTCATTGCGCTCTACAGCTTCCTGAGGAGGGGAYRTGGAAAGGGAGGTGCTGAGCTCTTCTCCCTGATATCCAGTGGTAGGATGCGTGGGAATGGTTCAAAGCTGCGCCAGGGGAGCTTTAGACTGGACGTTAGGAAGCTTTTCTTTTCCGAGAGGGTGGTCAAACACTGGACCAGGCTTCCTAGAGAGGTGGTCGATGCCCCATGCCTGTCAGTGTTTAGGAGGCATTTGGACAATGCCCTTAACAACATGCTTTAACTTTTGACCAGCCCTGAACTGGTCAGGCAGTTGGACTAGATGATCGTTGTAGGTCCCTTCCAACTGAAATAGTCTATTCTATTCTATTCTGTTCTAAATGCCAGCTTAGCTCCCTCATCTTGCCTCTCCTTCCCAAATTATGCTACATATATTACATGTCCGTACAGCAGGCCTTCTACCTCATTTCCATGGTTGGTCCCGGGGTAGCTTCCTGTCCTCCCCATCTCTCTGCATCTTTCCAGGCACAAAGGACAGGGGAATTGCAGCAGCAAGTTCTTCCTTCACGTCGGCCTGCAGTCCCTGATGTAATACCTTCTAATGTACTGCAATGCACAGAGGGAGGTTCCTACCAGAACTTTGTGCCAGAGGTCTGCATGCAAATCAGTATTTAAAATTGGTGATTGTAAATATATAGGCATTTATAGAAATGCATTTATAATTTGCTTCATTCAGCTTTGTTAAGGGAGCTACTTCCATCAGGAGCATGTGTTGTAGCTCAAACATCCAATCTACTTACTGCTTCATTAGAAACATGATGAGTAAAAGGAGCTTTTAAAATAATTTTTCTGAACTCAGCCAAGAAAACATTTTGCACTCTGTTCATCAATACTTCTGTGTTCAAGAGCAAGTTTTGGTTTATTAAGAGCTATACTACAAACCAGTAAGAGAAACAGTGGCTGCAGAATTTTGTGATGACAAAGGGCATTTTTCTGAAGACTTTTGTACAGCTTGGAAAACTGGAAAATACAATGCTTGGTAGTAATTTCCATTCCTTTTTCAATATTGTCTTTGCAAATATGTGAGCTGGTATTTAGGAGAACTGAATAATACTCATCCCACAGTGTATATGGCTGCTGATCCTGGAGCCAGACAGAGAGCTGATAACTGTTCACAGTTAGTCAATGATAACATAAAAAAGTGGATTATCTGATTGTAATTCTGTAGCCTGAAGTCTTCATCTCTTTCTATCCCTTTCATCTGTCTTGTTTTTTGCAATGTATTGTAAAGCTGTGGTTCAAGATGTATTGGCAGTGAATGCTGAAAGGAACATTAATTTTAACTCATAACAGAAAATTCAAAGATAATGAAACCATTATTCTCTTTCTTCTTTGTCACTTTATTCTCTCCTCTTTGTTAAGATTTTTTTTGAACTATAGTTGATTTTTTTTTACCTCCCACTTTTATGCTCACCTCTGATAAGTTGTACAATGTTAGGGAAGTAGGTAGCCAACCATATTAATATATTTATATAACGGGATAATTTGTCATTATTTGTTTGTGAGGCAATGGGACATATCATAACTTATTACTTGTTCAGTACTGGGAATGCAGAAGAGGACAATGATGAATGGCGTACGACTGACAGAGAGACACAGGACAAGATCAAGGACAAAGAGTTGATAAAAGGTTTCAGTACCCTGTCAGAGCGGTGTGTAGTTTAGGCACAGTGTTAATTGGGAGTGTGTTTTTGCATGGCTCATAATCAGAGCCATTGGGACACATCTCTGTTCTTTACCACTTCAGACTATACACTGCAAGAGTAAGAGTGGAAGTCAGCTTGGATGGTGTCTAGGCAGGAAAAGGGAAATAACCCAGTGTGGTTAGCTGTGCCCGCTGCTATTTCAACCAGCCCCAAACATTTTATAAATAATGTTTTGAAGGACTGTGTTTCAAGGAAAAGAGGGCTATAAGATTATACAATTTTCTGCACAGTCTTGGCTCCATAGCTTTATAATGAAAAGAAAGAGAATAAAAGGAAAAGGTGGAGTTACTTTGGTTGACACAATTTTACCAATCACTGTATTTTTCATACAGGGTTATTAATTTTTTTTAATTTTTAAGTTAAAAATATGTAAGAGTATGGCGAACTAGTCTGTATTAAAATCAAACTAATGAAGGTCATTGCATGAAAGATATCTCAAAGACTGAATGTTTTACACTGATGCACATTTACTAATATCCTTTAACTTTTTGATGTGATTGGATAAAGATCTCCTGATAAATAATACTTAGTGTAGAGAAGAAACATGATTAAAAATGTGGTATGAAATCTATAAGCGGCAGTCCAGAAACAGATAAAATATGGAATAGCTGTCAAGCTAGATATATTGAATTAGCCAGAAATACAAGCTTTTGACTCAGGATTAATTAACATTTCTAAATACATTTTACTCTCCCAAAACAAGCATAGGGAGGACTATTTACAAACACTTACTGCATGTACCTACCTGCTAAGGATAGGGTAGTTAATTAGATACTGCATCTGACTTTTACTAGGTGTGAGAAACTGCTTCAATGCTGTGGAGAAAACTGTGAAGTAAACCAAAATAATGTATAGTGGTTTTCATAAAACATGCCTGTGGGGCTCCTATTGCCTTATACAGTATTTCTCCATTTGGTGACCACATGCCTTAGATAGGTATAGCTCCATATGGTGGTCACACACCATTTCAAGCAGCATCCAAGCACCGTGCACACACAGGGGAGGACCAGCACGGAGGGGAGCAGGGGTGGGGTATGACAGCTGGTTAACAAGTGCAGGTAGTGCTTCTGCAAGTCAACAATAAAAAAGGACAGTCCAATCGGGGAATTTGAAATTTGCTAAACCCGTTGGTGGGTCTGAGTTGCTCATCTGGAGAAGAAGACATTCCCTGCTTCCTGCTGGCTTCCTGATAACCACTGTTATTAAATCTTTGTGTGCCCAGATATTAAGTTTAGCCCACTATTAGTGATATACTGGATTTACTGTTGTTTTGATTTGGGTAATTGTACTACTGATTTGTATTTGTTACTGTGCTGTTATTCTGAGATAAATTGTTTATCCCAAAAGCTGTTGGCTGGTGGTGTCTGTTACCACATCTGGAACCTATAGCACGGCAGGGATGTCTTAAGCCTTTACAATGCTGGATGTGTTATTGAATGTATTTCATGGTCCCAGCTAAATGCACAGTTAAAATTGGATGAAAAGACCATAAAGAGTTGAGAGGAGATGCTCAAGTAGTCAAAGATGGACATTATTTATGAAAATTGCTTCTTGTCAAATGTTTTGAAAGGGGCTGTGCTCAGACACCCAGGGCTAAGAGGTTAAAAGGTCAATTTGCAAAGAATGTTTAGTGACTGTGCTCTAACCTGGAGTTCAGATATCTATACTCAATTCTTCAATACACTCCAGACTTTGTGTGCAACTTTGTGCAAATAATTTTGTTTCTGAGGAGTGCCCTATGGTTCCCATTCTTTGAAATCAGAAAAAAGTGATTCCTTGATTTCACAGAGAATGAGTTCAGAATTTCTAAATCATTTAGCTTTTCTGGCAATGAAGACCAGAGGCAAAGAACATGCATAATGGGAAGTAGTTGCAGGATACAGAGAAGGTAGGCTTCATCTCACCTAACTTTAGAAGTCTGTAATACTTTACTCTGACTTACAACCCAACGCTACTTTTCTATTTGGTGGGGTGAAATAAGCATTTCAGAATACTGTTCACCTGACCTGTATAAGGTAGGTGTTTTATATGAAAGACACTGCATCCTAAATGTGCTTAATTTTTCCACTGACATAAACTGCAACCTAGGGTGGTCAGCTGTTATGTAGACATCTATATCACAGATGCCCTCATTTGGTCGGATGACTGCCACTCATTGTGTACATGTGCAGATTGCTTCTAATGAGTGGGAGACTTAGGACCTAGGTATGTCTCTTTTCTATAGTAAATAAATATAGAAAAAAATAAGTAAGCAATACTGTGAAATTAAAAAGGTCTAACAATTATTAAACACCAATGTGAAATAAAATGCTTGCATGTTACAAAATAGCAAAAAATTATTACATACCAGATTTTTTTGTGAGAGTGCAGAAGGTATGATTATATGTAAGCTCTCCCCATATGGAGATCTTGAAAGTAAAGTGCAATTCTTGTACCCAGTTCTGGTAAACTGTAGGTAAAATTGCAGTGTAGGTAAAGTTCCAAACCAAAATGTGTATCATGTTTTGCGTTGAAGATAGAGCTCCCATCTTCTTGCCTTCATATAGATGTTTGTTCAGGGTGCATCCATGTTAAAGATCACGGATGTAGGCCATTCATTCAGCATGCTCTCAGAAATAGCTATCCTGCCTTCAGGAACTCTTAAGTAACATGTCACGTTGACATTCTCTGATATACCTTCTTCAGGACTTTGCACAATATTCTTCAAAACATGTCACTTCTGTCTAAGGTGTTTCAAACTTGGACTATCACTGAGGTGTCTCTAAGAAGCATTTTAAGCCTGCTTCACAGTGTCAAGATTTTGCAATCTGACAGTTGACTGAATATAGCATACACAACCACTCTGCAGACGCTGAGTATTGCTGTCTGTATTTACTGGTGTTAACATTTTTAATAAACCTGCTTATCTTTCTGTACCATTTTCTGTTAATTTATTGCTATAAAACTTCATTGTCAATTTGCCCTGGTAATTTTTCTCTCAAGCCTGTTTTCTTAGACTTTATCCTAAAAGCAGGAGGAAACAATAGGCAAAACCACAATTTAAGACAGAATGGCCAACCTTTTCAGTACTGTGAGAGCCCAGGCCATATGTAATATCACAGGCCATATATAAATGGTGATACCACTCCATACTGGAGTCAAATGATAGCACCTTCTTATGACAGCAAACTTACCAAACTAAATTTTGGACAACATGTTTAATTTACTAAGGCCAGTTCCTACTTCTGCCTTCTTAAAAGACTAGCCACATGCCCCTCATTTTAGGTAAAGTTATTTAAAGATCATTTTTAAAAATAACCTTAAATAGGAACAGTTCTCTTATGGACACAGTTTTGTCATGACTCCAACAAAATCTCCACCCAGTAAATCTATCACTTCGGTACATAAGGAAACGCACAGAGAAAAGCTGAGTCTTGTCTTAGTAGCCCCGAATCTCAGCTGCCCCCCAGCTCATGGGCCAAAACTATTCTTACTTAAATGACATATGGTTTTAGTTGTAAGTATGACTTAAGATCTTTGAGCCTTTTGTTCTAGGACATGTCAAAACTGCAGTGAAATTGAAACTGGTATGTAGTAATAATCTAAGAATATGGATATAGATAACAATTTTCTGTATGTTATGCAGTACCTGGTCAGTGGAAGTAGCATCCTTCTACTGTCTAGGTCCTACTATTGTAGATCACTTTGCAGGACATTCCTTTGTCAATGTTCAATCCATCTTTTTTGGGAATGCTGGAAAAGGCAAGTAGAAAGGCAAGAAAATAACTCCCCATTTAGAAAGCTCCAAGGAAGCATCTGAGACAATGGCATACTTCATCCTGGGAATAAAGTGTTTTACCCTGCTGGGAATAACTTGTCAGAAATAGACTCTTCAGTGATTTCTGTCAGCGAACCAAATTACCTGGCTCTGTGGAGGTACATGATAGAATTTGCCTTTCCTATTATAAAGGGAAGCAGGAAAAGACAATAAACACAAAGACCTCCTTTATTTTAAAATCTTCTTGTCTCTTAAATATTTTGTGTTTTATTAAATAAATAGAAAGAAAGAAAGAAACAAAAAAAAGAAAGAAAGAAAGGAAGAATACTTCACATTAAAGGAGCTGCCTGTCTGTCATAGCTTCCTGAGATGCAAAACATGCAGAACTTGAGCCTCCCTCAGGCATGTTCAGGTAATCTGAGGGAATATTAGACTGCAGCGAGCACCAAATTTAAATATGGGAGAGTTGTTTTTCCACCAGTGCAGCACATGACTCACAAAGGTCTGAGACTTGAGGTTACATTCAGTCAGACTAGGTTGAGAACAAACTCATTGCCAGTTTTCTTCTAATTAGGACAAAATCACTGTTTCATATGGAAATTTCCTGGCTCCCATTTAAGATCACAGAACAAGGCATAATGTGCCACATGTGTGAAGTAGTGCTTAATAAATGGGACGGTACACTCTGTATTGCTGCAGACTCCAAGTCAGTGATAGAAAAGGTTTGCCAGAGCCTACGTCTGCACGTTTTGTCATATGCAGATACTAAGGCAATGTCTGCCACTTCAGTGCCAATATGGCAGATTTCCCAGGCTGCACATTCAGAAACGGATTCCACAAATTAGAGATGGTGATATCATTTTCACAATTACGTTTGATTGTTTCTCCCACACTGTAAGTATTTAGGGCCAGATGCGTAAAGGTACTTAGGCTCCCATAGATTTACCTGGGGAAGATTATAGTTCTTTACTAGCACTTCCCAATCTGGTTTGTACATGGTGCAGCTATCTATTCCTTCCTCCCCCAATCCCTCCTACTGCCTTCATTAGTAAAGCTGGATCCAGCCACATTTGGTGCTCAGGTTCGTTGGAAGTAACTGCTTGAATCTTTTAAATCTAGCCCGATACCCAGTCTTTCGGGATTAAGCTTTATTCAGCTATTCTTCCTCTCTCTCCTGTTTTTCACTAAACTATATTGTCAATACGAGCATTATGTTATCTCTGCTCTGAGTATTGACTACAAGAATTGACTACAGCAGCCTGGCTACTCAGCTCTAGCAAGCAGTCCTTGGGGCCGTGTGGGTGCTTAGTACCCGTGCTCTATTGACTGTTTACTGGTACAGATATGTGTATAGACTTGATTTTATTGGCTTTTTATTTGCTTTTTTAATCCCAGAGTTTTTCTCAGCATAAATTATAAATTTCTGTGTCACAAAACCAGTAGGTGTTTGAATGAACTTGTAGCCTTCACAGCTTTGGAGGAAGCAGGAGTATACAGCTGGCAAAGGTATTTTAGAAAAAGCTACATGCTTTGCTCAGTCAGTGCCCAACATAAAGGAAATTTTCATTAAATTGAACCTAAATGACAGTAAAAAAAGGTTAAATACTTTGTCGGTACTGTAAATTATACATTTTTGGATACTCAATTCCTGAATATTCAGACAGTTCAAATGACAGAGCAAATAATGTGAAAAATATATTTCATGTAGGTCCTATTCACTGTGCTGCAGATTCATTCTTTTATGATGTTTCTTTTTATTATTTCTGTACCTGTGAAGAATTATTATTCCTTAACCTCTTCAGCACATCCTTATACTCACTTTCACTCAGATGCGTGTCAGAGATGGCATTTCTTTAACAGGAAAATGTCTTTGTATGTTTTCTTTTTTCTGAGTTTTGAGTAAATATTGCGGTGTACTTCTATTTGTAACAATGCTATCTGCAATCCAGGAGATGGCAGTAGTTGCCAATAATTCAGTTGTAAAAGCAGCATATTTACAAAAGCTGACAAATAAAGAGATTACACTCAGAGAAAAGCCAAACTATATCTGCATGTGTGTAAAATATTACAACATATCAAATTATCAGTATTATTTATTAGTTTTTAAGTTCTAAATTGGGCTATTAAATAGAACTTCCAAATACATATGTTAAAGTATTTGCCCTAACACTGACTTTCTTTTTTTTTAATCCAGCTATTAATATTAGCCAACCTAGTTTCAGTGGCACAGATATCTTTGGCTATACCTCATTCCTAGCTTATTCTACAATCCCAAATATCACCTTCTACTATGAATTCCGCTTGAAATTTCAGTTGGCAAACCACCACTCAGCTTTACAAGATAACTTGATTTTTTTCACTGGACAGAAGGGCCAAGGTAAGCTTTATTTTTATTACCTATCCTTACAGGCTTTCAAATATTCATTAAACAAGTAGAATAAAAATATAGACAGCTTTTTCTTTATTCTTTTTAGGATATAATTTCATTAGGAGGAAAATAATCTCTTCAATACTTTATTGTTTTGTAAACCCACAGTAAATAATCAGATTGTATAAATGTTTCTTTTCATTAAGAAGTATAACTGCTTCCAGTAATTAAAGTCAACAGTTAATCTGACGTTTGAGGTAACATATTTCTGAACAAAATAAATGGAAACCAGAAGATTAAGGTTCTCTTTTCAGTCATAAACATAAATTTCATTATTATTGATTACATTTATTTTGTGCCCAGTTTTGAAAGATGCTGCCTGAAATCTTCTTCCACTGATAGTTACTTTATTGGAAAATTAATCCATTCATCCAACGTGCCACAGCCACCCTGCCATTTCTTCTTCCTGTGTCCTCAAAAAACCTGCCGCAGGAGCAGCCATGAATTGCTGCTGTTGTCGCAGTGGCTGCACTTCCATGGCCCACATGACTCTCAACACTGAAATCCAACCTTGTGGCAGCCAGAATTGGACTCTGCATTATTTATGTAAAATATGAGACCCTAACCCCCGAGATAACTCAGTGCAAGTTAACCTAAGCTAGCTATGAGTAAGTTGTGCTACAATCTGTATAGCAAAGTATTCAACTTGGTTTGATTAACACAGCTGAGAAGCAGGTTATATAAATCTACTTACAACATTGGTACTAAGATTTTAGCAATACTTTAGGTATCTCTTCACAGCACCCCACTGTGGCAGGCTGACATGGCCTTAGCATTGAAATGGGGTAAAATAGTAATACTACTTGTGTTCTGTCCATCTTAGCATTACTGTCCACACAGGACCCATAATATTGATGAAAGTTGAGAAAAATTTAAGGAAATGTTAATGCAGACTTAAAGCAGTCAGGGTAGAAACTACTTTATACTTAATAGATCACAGGAAACATTACTTATTTTTATCTTAATTATTTCTGCAATGGAAGCATGAGCTAACTTTTGGATTTGGAGCTGTCCTATGGGATTGTTGAAGCCTAGGAGGGCGGTTTGGTGATGTGTCTTTAGGTCTAAACCCATCACAGTAGGAGAGTGATTTAGGTATGTAAATATAAGTCTCTACTGCCACAGGTAGATGCTTTACCATATCCAAAACATCACGAGTTTGGCAGATATGGCCCACGACTTATGGGAACCCTACACTTATGCTGAACAGCATCAGAAAATTAATACTTCAGGAAGATGAAAGAGGGGAGAAATTATTATTAGCAGTTTTAAGATACTGAGGTCCCAAACTACATTATTAAAAATCAGTTTTGGGGAGGCCTTACACAGTTACATACACATTGCACAAAACAACTGCAGTACATCACATCAATAGGATACAAGGTATCCTCCATGTGCTATGTTAATACATTTGATATTTTCTTAGGTCTTGTTTTCTGTTAAATTTCTTTACTTAAGTTCCTGTACACTGTGGGGCTTCTTCCCCTTTCTCCCTGTGGTAGACTTCCAAGAGTCAGACAGTTAGTCTATTCCAATGCAAACTAAAACATGTTAGATTAGAAAGGCTTCGCAGTTTACATATCTGTCATATAATTAAGCCTGTTACTTTTCATTTGCAAAGATCCTGTCAAATTTAGCTAGTGCAGCTCAGCTGATCAACTGTACTTCAATGTGCCATGATACCCTGGTACAGCACATGGACAAACAGCCACAAACTGATTTACTTAATTTATAGAGTTGATTTATCCAAATTAGCCTAACACAAATAAGTATTAAACCACTGTGAGTGTATTTAAACTCAAAACTCTGTTCTGCCTCTGTGTGTGAATCAGACTTTGCTAAGTTGTTTTCCAAACTTCAGCAAAATATGGTCAGGCCTGGGTGATCCTGCTAACTGAACTATATTCAACACCATTTTAACTGTATCCAGGTCTAACGCCACTCATGTCTCATTTTACTCCTGTGACAGTCACCATTCACTCCCAGGCAGCTTTTCCTTTCACTTGCTATCACAGTTCACTCCCAGGCAGTTTTTCCTTTCACTTACTAATATTTATTGTTGTGGATGGAGTAAATATTGTCTTTCTTTTTTGGGTAGCCAAGTAGAAATGGTGCATGGAGCTGACATTACCTAAAACATTTACATCTAGTCATTCAGAAAGCAGCTTTCAGAAGCCAGTGTCCCCATCATTAAATTTTTATAACAATAATACATAGTTCTTTTGTGATACAAACACAAATGAATCATTAGAACATTCTTTTCAATGACAAATGAACCACCACATTCAGACATGTTTCTGCAACCTTGGGAACTGATTTTCAAACTGTCAGTACAGAAATTGTAGGAAATGTAACCAAACAACAATTACGAATTTGTCCACTGTCTTTACTCTGAATAGAAAAAATGCAAATACGAAATGTAGAGCACCAATGGTGCAAAATAACCTCAAAAGAGAACACCAAAAAAAATTTCTTAAAAATAAAACAGGTACATTGCACTAAAGTCTATCTCAAAAAGGCCTGCCTGCAGGGTGTACCCTGTAATGCCAAAGTCCTTGTGAAGTGTAGGTCTTGCAACCATATCTAGCTGAACTGAGTAAAAAAAAATATTACTGGTGTCATTTTTATTAACCAGAATACTAGCGTCCTGGGCTTATTATGTAGTTGTCAGGTGGAAACCTGGCTTTTTATTATTTTGCATAAAATTTTTTCGTGAATGCTGCCGTTCAGTAGTAATGCGTTTCTGCAGCCCTATGTCAAATGATGAGCGGGCAGCAGAGCACCAGCTGTCAGCAAGGCTGAGAAACAATGAGGCACGTGGTAAATTGCTGTGTAGCAGTTTTATTTTCTCCTTAGTTTAAATGGTTGGGGAGACTGAGTAAGCCCTGTTTCAATTACTAGAAAGCAGTATTTCTTACCAAGTGAACTTTGCTTATTTCACCAAGAGTAGATGCTGTTGTTCTAACAATTTGCTTTTACCAAATACCAAGCAATAATGCTCTCACCATGAGGAGTGTGAGGTTTTTCACAGTCTGTGATCTTGCTGTAAGGGAATATTTTTAATATTCCGTTTACATTTTCCCCTTTCTCCATTTCAACCCATTTGTCGTAGTTAGCATGCTCTTGCAGTACCTGATTCCCCTCCACCGTCATCTCTGCCTAAACCACAGACACTGATGTCGTGGCTAACCTCTTGTGAGGTACTATCAAATGTTGTTTAATGCAGAGATGTATAACATCTTCTTTCTCTTACCCCTACAAAGCTTATAAATCAAAAGTCACCCTTGTTCTAACATCTCACTTAAAACCAAACCTCTCACAGCAGTCAGACTAACAGTACTCTTGATTTCCCCTGGTCCTCTTCTTTAAGTCTTGGGGCTATGGCTGACCCCTGCCTTGGGTTGGAATACTTGAAAAACATCTCCTGTTCCCACAGGCCAGGACAAAAGTTGCCACTGTCTGTATGTGTACTGGATGCAGGTGCCCAGGCAGGGGGCTGCAGGGCGGCCTCTGTGAGGAGAGGCCGGGGCTGCCCCGTGCCGGACACAGCCGGTTCCAGCCGGCTCCAACCCACCGACCACCGGGCACAGCTGAGCCCCGCAGCCAAGGTGGTGGAGCCTCGGGGGAAATATATTTAAGAGGGGGGAGAAAACACCACATAGGGAAGAGGAGGGAACAACAAGAGTGAGAAATAGTAGAGGGAACACAAGGTCAGAGGAAGAGGAGGAGAAGGAGGAGCTGCCACCTCCACAGAGGAGCAGATTACCAACACTGCAGCCCATGGAGAATCCCATGCCAGAGCAGATGGATGTTCCCTGAAATAACTGCAGCCCATGGAGAGCCGACACAGGAGCAGAGGAAAGGTGTGAGGAGGAAGGAGCAGCAGAGAGAAACCACCATGTACTGGCCACAGACCCCCACCCCAATGCACTGCTTGGTGTTGGGGGAGGAAGAGGAGTCTGGAGTGAAGGAGTGAAGTTGGGCCTTAACACATGTTAAGCTTATGTAAATAGTTGTTTGGTACTTACTTTATAAGTGGGAGTAATAATGTAAAAGCAAAAGCAAATCCACCTGTATCTCTTGCCCTGTGAATATTTAGATAGCAGTACTGCAAAAGTGTGGCAGCTTTTGTCTCGTGTTTCCAAAATAAGATTTTTCAAATTTTAGATCAATTCAGGCTGAATACATGCTAACCACCACTGCTTTCAAACTGGAAAAAACAAATCTGTCCTTTCCAAAAACTCACAAATATAGTTCTTTACTTATGAAAGAAGAGGAGGTAAATATGTATATGTATAAATACGGATGTGCTCATTATCAGACAGAAAAAAAGGAAGTCTGAAAGGAGAAAACCTATATTATTCACTTGACTAGAAATAAATTATTTTCAGGAAATAGAAAAACAGTGAATATAAAGGTCTTCAAAATCAAAAGCACTAAACCGCTGATGGTTTCAAAAAGCACACATCTAAAAAGAGGAAAGTGCTGCCAAGTGTGCTGTTTGCAACTCAAGCGTGAGATTATTTATACATACCAAACATTTGCTGTCAGTGTAAATTATTTTTAAAGGATGTTTACTCTAGTCCTACATTGCAGGACACTTAAAACTGGTATGTATAAAAGTGTGCTTTTTCAACAGCTGCAGGGTTTAAATATAAGACAGTAAAAAATAGTTTAAAACAGATAATTCCAGGTTTCATTTGCTGTCTTCTTGCAATAAAAAGGTACTGTGCTTGTCTCCCCCCCCCCAAAAAAAACACTTTCTTTTGAAGGATTTCTGCCAATGTTAGCATACGTAGTGCTAAATGTAAAGAAATTATTTATTTCATATTTTCAAAGAAATTAGTTCTAAACAGGAAGTTTAAGAAGACTTCAGAGAATTAAAGCTGTTCTGACCAGAGAAACTTCAGTAACAAATACTCTAGAGCTAATAACAGGTACCAAAGCAGAAAAAGCAGGAAATTTTTCCTTCCCAAAATCCATCTGTTAGTGTATACTCCACAAAATAACCACCGTTGGTTTTCATAGCTAAGATATTTAAGTCACTTAACTTACAATCTTGAAAGTGTAAAATGTTAAAACATTTGGGATCTGATTCTATTTGCAGTTATATCAGTATAACGTATATATGAAAGTGGATCAGAAATCAACAAAAAGAATGTGAAATTAAGATGGCCTGATTTCTTTGAAGCCTACTTCAGAGTCTGTTTGCCTTTCCATTCTTGTTTCGGACGAGGAGTAAGACAAAAGAATCAAAAAACAACAAAACAGTTAAAAGCTGTCTCATTTATGCAGACTATTAATTAACATTATCTTCACTATCAGGTTGATTTTGTAGAATGCTGACACTGTTGCATTCCTTTTATGTACTTCATTTCTAAGAAAGCGTTTTAAAAATTCAGACAGCATTTTAAATAACACTTTGTCTTTACTGTGCCTTCCCTAGTTTTGCAGGCCAAATCACGTAAGTACATTGTGGACACTGCTGAAAATAGAAACTTTGGTAATGATTTGAAAAAATTATTTACAGTTTGGAAGTCCTTCACTGGTAATATGCCAGTGTAACTGAGGGCAATGGGGTTTCATTCAGTCATGAACAAATTGTTGTGATAAAAATGAACCATGTTTGTGTTCTATTCAACTGAATTTAACTGCACATTTTGTACAGAGGTTTTGTATTCAAATTCTTTGGATTCTCTGGAATCTTTTCTTTTTATATATATTAATGTTGCATCAAAATAGTAACTGTGTAGAAAAATCAAACTTCTGTATAGAAAAAGCAGAGTACTGTTCCCCCCGCTCCCCGCATTGCTAATGCAGCATGTGAGATAAGGGGAATATGACAGTTTTGGCCATGAAACAGCAGTATGCAGAGCTTTAGTGGGAGCATGAGATATACGTATCATTGCTTCTTGTGGGGAAAAGCCCACTTTATCTTTTGCAAATGAAGCAAACTCCCCACACACTTGGGGCAGGGGCATCAAGACACACGTTTGAAATGAGGGCCACCGTATGACGCTGCAAGAACAAACAGGAAGGGACCTTCCCTAAAACAAATACAAAATGAGATAGCCTTATGAAAACAGAAGAAAATATCAAATAAAACACAGTTTACAGGCATGAAATTGAGCACTGAATTGCTTGAATTGACGGGAGAGTTGTAAAAAGAAATTGGTGGCTTTGAATTTCAATTCAGGACATCCTAATCCAAGACTGAGAACATTCTTCCCTTTTACCATTGTTTGTATCCCAGTTCTTTTACCATACTAAAAGTATGTGCAAAAGAAAGTGTGTAGTTTGTAAAAAGAAACAAGTTGATTGTGTTTTCTCTAACTACTGGTGGTTCCACTCTTGCCTACATGAGAAGAGGGATTGAATTCTCTTCAAAGATACCAATGTAAAAATCTGTTTACTTGGATGACCACGAATGGGTCCAGGAATTGAATTCTTACTCATAAGCTTTATGTCAGACTTAAAACCTTTCAAATGAGATTTTACAGTATAGTACCTGAAAAGCACAGACTACACTTATAGCATGTAATCCTACTTGTAAAGAAATTAAATTATTCACTGCAAATTTACAAATGAATGAGTTCTAACCTGAAAGTTTAAGACGACTTCAGAGAATTAAAGCATAGGGCTGTTCTGACCAGAGAAACTTCGGTAACAAATACTCTAGAGCTGCCCTCATCAGGGGCAGCTGCAATAAAGTCTCCAGGCACTCTTGGGTCAAGGGCAGCTGACCGAGCTTGATAGAAGCTGCTAGAGATTCCTCAGGTCCATATCCCTGTTGCTCCCCTTACCTTGCAGCAGCAGGTGCCCTCAAGTTTTGAGGCTAAGTACCTACCATGAAAGCTGAAAGCATACTGGAATAGAATTCAGTCATGGGCTATTCTCACATGCAACTTGGAATTTCTATTTGCTTTTTTTAAGATTTTGGAGAAAGTTGAGAATTTATTCATGTTGCAGGGGAAGGGAACAGCAATGCCTGCTAAATCCACCAGGCTCAACAGGTTTTGCGGATGTCATTAAGCTACTCTAGTGTGAAAAAGAACTTCCTTCAAAAAGCCTGTAAATATGTTCAAAATCTCTGCAGTTTCTGTTTTAAATCCACAAGAATACTGGAAATACTATTACAACTTAAACAGAGACTATTAAAAATATATACAAAACTTAAAACCTTCCTTGCTAAAATTTTCCTAAACTGATATTTTTTCAGTGGATTTGGAGAATATTTTATGCATCAGTATTCACTAAATCCTGGAGGAAGTAGTTATTCTATTTTTGTCTTTTCAGGTCTGAATGGAGATGATTTCTTGGAGTTAGGCCTCTGTAATGGCAGAGTAGTATATAGATACAATCTAGGTTCTGGCACAGCAACAATCATTAGTAAACCACTTGATCTGACACTCAATATTCATGTCATCCATCTTGGCAGATATCTCCAAAAAGGCTGGCTGAAGGTAAGAAATTATTTCCTTTAGAAGGATAGCTTTTAGATGAAAGTGTTCTTTTTTTTTTTCACATTTTATATGGAAAGTTTAAAAATTACTTTTGTGTTTCCCTGTTAAGTTTGGAGGACTGTCTTCATTAGGAGTTCCTAAATAAGGTAAATTCCTTTGTTGTAACAAATATAAATGTTTCCTTGAAAGGTGGATGATCAGAAGAATAAAACTGTCACTTCTCCTGGGAGACTGGTTGGACTCAATGTCTTCAGTCAGTTTTATTTAGGAGGCTATCGCGAGTATACTCCAGAACTCCTACCAAAGGGATCTGGATTTAAGAATGGCTTTCAAGGTAAAGATTATACTGTTTTCAATTCCTTTTAAAACATGCGTTAGATTGTTTGAGTTGCCTATGAAATAAAGATCTAAAATCTTTGTCTTATAAGGAAACAAACTAGGATCTCCTTGGCTGAGATTCCTGTGGCTTTTTCATTATTTCACTATGTTAACTAAGAAACATGATGCAAAGAGAGGCTTTGCTAAATATTTTTAATACTTTCTGTTTCTGATAAAAATGGATGTTTGCCATGATACTATTCCTTCTTATCTGTCCCTGTTCTACAGCATTGCTCCAAAAGGACTTCCTTCCTCTGTGGTAAAGTAGTTTAGATTCTTCTCCCAGCTAGCTCTGACCATTGTCACTGGCAGTGCTGGTTTGGGTAATAGTTTTCATGCTGAAAGCATCTTTCTGATAGGACATCATGAAATCTGTTTTTTTTTCCTGACATCATGATCTAGGTCTCTAGACAGGACCTACGTAATTCCTGTTAGGAATATTTCAGCTATTTATCTAACAGATAATAATTCCTACCTTGAAACTGATATTTGAAGCTCTGTAGAAATCTTAATTCAACTCCTACCAGATCAGCAATGAAGCAAAGGATTTCTTCATAACACTTCTTTATTTGCATTCCTTACTTCCATAGAAATAATGTGTTCAATATTTGTGAGGTAAACTTCAATTTATTTTAAGCACTGGAAAGCCTTAAAATGAAATAAACTTTGCTCTGCTATAGCAAAATGCAGAGTTTTTTGAGTTCTCAATTATAAAATTGGGGGCACAATTTGAAAGGCAAATGTAACCATAAAATTCACTTTCATACACTACTACACTCCATTTCCACTAAGACCATGTAACTGCCTCTTTTCCAGCCATCACCTTACTTTTTTTTCTTCCACAGAAACTTCCTCAAAATCAATTTCTTATCCTATAATCAACTTTTCACTCAGAAAGTCATATGAATTAACATTTCATCTGTCTCTGTCTTTTCAGGAAGTATGAATTGAATAGTATACTTTTCATAGCTTCCTAACAGCTTGCAAATTGGCATATCATAAAACACAATGTCTATGCAAGTATTTTAATAGTGTCAATATTTGTGAAGTACTTCTGGCTTTTTTTATAGACATGTTAATGTTAGGGGTGACCAGCAGGAATCTCTGGTGCTTCACTTTGACCGCAGTGGCGGTCCCAGTTTTACAGGTTCCTCATGTTGCAACTGTATTGCAATGGCCAAATTTCTACAAATGCAGGATGAATATTCTTCCAAAAAATAAAAAATATTTCAAAATCCATGTATTGTTATTTACCATACTATTTATTGATTTTTCTTACTGTTTAAAAAGAAGTCTCTACCTCAAAATTTTGTCAAACATATAGCACATAAACAGTTTTCTCTTTGTCCCTATCATTCACAGTATTAAGTCTAGTATATTTGCTAATATATAGCAGTTCCCAGCAGCAGCTTGTCTCTGTTCTCCAGAACATATTGACTTTCAAGGAAGCTACACTTCCCTATGACTGATTTCCTATGACATTTTCTTATGTAGTCAGCATCTCATTTGTTCTCCCAGCTGAGAAATCTCCCCCGTTTCAGCTCTCAGGATCCTCAGGATCAGAAATAAACCTCCATAGCCCTTCTCCAGAGTGGGAACTGCAATACCACTAACATAAAAGAAAATTTTGAACTATTTTACTTCAGCCAATCTGCAGCTATAGGGAGCCCACAGAAAAACTCTGGAAGTGACAGTCAAGATAAATTTATCTAGCACATAGTTGATTAAACCACTCAGACTTTTGGAAAGCTGCTGTTGGCTGCTTTTAAAGACATGATTTATTAAAACCGTTTTGCTTCTAATGCCAGAGTGTACCTCTCCTTTTGTAAGCAATCACTATTGGATCAAGAAACATTGAGGTCCGCCTTGCTGCTGCAGACTGTCCCCAGTGTCAGTGTGCAATCATTTAGGATTTTTACTCGGTACAGCTACTGTTTCAGACCGTTTCCTCCCTTACCTGCATGCCTTTAGCAGTTGTTGTTCAAGTAATTTCCATGGGGGAGGAGGAAACTGAAAATAAATGTCTTTAATAAACTGTAAATTAAGGATCGAAAGACTGGGAATTTTAAGTTCAGGAAATTTGGGGATCAGAACCTACAGATTCTTTTGATAGGCCGAAGAATGTTTGATGGTACCTTGAGCAATTTAGAAAACTTCCTTCAGCCCCTGTGAGAAGCTGAAGAAACTAGTAAAGGTAGAGCTCAGATGAAGCAGCCAAGTTCATGTGGAGTTTGAGGTGCTTTGAGCTTCATCTGAATTTGTAGCTCTTTGTGGGCTTACAGGAGCGTTTTGTAAATGGGAGCATGGTAGGATAGTTTACTTAAATGTCCAGCTTTTCTGCATTGTCCTGTAACAGTGTAATTAAGGGACGTTTGAGAGTTTTCTGAGGTGTGTAGCAGAGCATACTGCAGCTGCTCTAAAAAGTCAGTGTGGGTTTTAGGTAGCTGCAAGTCTTTTGGCTAAAGAGACTCAGCCTGCTCATTACGGACAATCTGAAATGGAGCATAAAACCAACTGCCTAATGTTCAGGTCTGCACAACTCAACACTACGACTCACCTACACAAAACGAGATAGAGAATTATTTGGAAAAAGCCAGAAGTTACAGCTCAATTTCCAGACCTCACATCTCTGAGACAGGCAGAGAGAAATCTGGTGTCAGGGAGAAAAAAAGAGGGAAAGTTCTGATGTTTCATGCTCTGTGCTACCGTGACGGCAGGATGCAGGCTCTAGCCATAGAAGCAACTGATGGAGAGTCAGGGCTTGCATGTAGAAATAAGTGAAGAGCAGAGAGGGAGGAGCAACTGATTGTTCCTGCGGTCCTGTTCATAAATAGGATGAAGTATGGCTATAGAAGCAATCTGTTGTTTGACAGCAAATAGTGTTAAATGGAGGAGTAAAAAGGCAAAAGAATCTCTTACCATAAAGCTGAACTGTTGAGGAACCTCTTTCACACTGAAAGAGCCACCTGTTCACATGAATGATTTTGCAAAGTAGTAAATAAAATTCCAGCTGCTGCAGTCACTTTTTAAAATAAAGTAAATCCAGAACTCAGCTGAGTTCCAAATAGATACAAATATAGCCTTGTGGTCAAAGTATATGTTCATAATAAGCTAGAATACATTGCAAGCTATCGTGGTTTAACCTGGCAGGCAGCTAAACACCACACAGCCATTCACTCACTCCCCTGCAGTGGGATGGGGGAGAGAATCAGAAAAAAGGTAAAACTCGTGGGTTGAGATAAAGACAATTTAATAGGACAGAAAAGGAAGGGAAAATAATAATAACGATAAAAGAATATACAAAACAAGTGATGCACAATGCAATTGCTCACCACCCACTGACTGACGCCCAGCCAGTTCCTGAGCAGTGGCCACACCTCCACGGCCAACCGCCCCAGTTTTTTGTTCAGCATGACGTCATATGGTATGGAATATCCCTTTGGCCAGTTTGGGTCGGCTGTCCTGGCTGTGTCCCCTCCCAGCTTCTTGTGCACCTCCAGCCTCCTCGCTGGCAGGGCAGTTTGAGACGCTGTAAAGTCCTTGACTTAGTGTAAGCGCTGCTCAGCAACTAAAGCATCAGTGTGTTATCAACATTATTCTCATACTAAATCCAAAGCATACCACTATACCAGCTACTAGGAAGAAAATTAACTCTATCTCAGCCGAAACCAGGACACAAGCCTGCCCAGGGCAAAGACTACTTTTCTTTATGTTCCTGCATCACAGATGTCACAGAAGGAAAGTGACTTCTGAAGTAGTTTTTAATGAGTGTTGCCTCTTGCATCACAGTTTGGCATGATTTATACAGGTCCTCTGGGTGTTTGTGTCACAGCTCAGAGCAGCACTGAGTAGTCATTGTGGGGGCCATCTTCTCTTTTAGACAAACACCTCACTACTCACAAGCAGTCAAGAAAAACAGGGAAAAAGCAAAGCACGTTAGGACAGGTAGAATTTTAGAAATGTGTAAATTCAGTACTGCATTCAGATAGACCACAGTATATCTATGTATCTATTTCTGTCAGTTCTCTTGCTGCATTTTTAGTACATCTGCTTGAAAATGACTGCTTTGTGTATTTTTTAATCAAATTAGTACCAAGTGCTTACAAGCAGGTAAGGGAGACTAGTGAGAAATTTTTGAAAAAATTCTTTGTATGATAAGGATATATCTGAAAAAAAAAACAAAGCTGAGTAATGAAGTCATATTTTTTATTATAATCTCTGAAGTTTCCTTAATTGTTGGTGGCTCTTTGATGGTTCATGAACTCTGCTTGACTGGGGTGAAAGCTATAAATTAAATTGAGAGTAAAAAAAAGTCATTGACAGAAAGCTCTAAGTGTGGTCTAAGGAGTCACCAGACAAAAGATTACAAACAAAAAGGTAGTATATCCTCTGTGAGTGCACTGTCTTGTTGTGTCTGATTTCAGCTTGCTTGCATCAAATTCTGATCTTCAGGATCAAACCAAGTTTAACTCACAAATTCAGAAACTTCTTTTGAATTCCTCTTGCAAACTTGGCTGTGTCAGAAAAACTCTCCACTATTCAGAATAGTTGGCAGCCTCTGATTAAAAGAGGCCCAGAACTGGCAGAGCAAAGGGAATTCAGGTCAGAAAGAAGGCGCATTCATCAGCTGATGCCTCTGCAGAAGGTTGTATAGTGCTTGCTACTACAGGCTCAAATTGCTGCTCTGAGTCCTTCATCTGCATCCCACTGACTAAGAATTAGAAGAAATAAGAAAATTAAATGAAAAATTCGTTGAACTCATAAAGCTGGGCCAAAATACTCTTGTACCTACTATATGCTTTGTTTACAAGTGCTCAAGAACTGTTTCTAACCTAGATGTTCTGCTGGTACAGTTAAACTAGTCATCAACACAAAGGCCAGTTTATTTTCCATGATGACCTTACCAGTTCTTGGGTACTCACTGTGCTTTCCATTGTTTACACAGAGCTCTAGGCTGCTTTTTCTTAGCCCTCCAGCAAGACTCAGGAAAACAGAACATGCTTTATCTGCTACTGATAAACAGATGAAACATTAGTTAGGATTTACTAAGCATACAGTAGCCTAAAACCAACACTGTTAAAAGCAATGAAGCAATAATATGAAGATTGCAAATAATCATCAAACTAGGTTATTTTTAAATTGCTAAATATGAGTTTTTGAATTACCAGTTATGTGTCAATATAAACAGAACTACAAAATGTGTGTAATATGGAAAAAGCCTGTCTAAGAAAGCTACTTTTACTAACATTGTTCTAAATGTAGTTAAAATAGTTATCTTGCTATAAATATTACTTATATTTTGTTCAAAACAAATTATGTGATTATAAAAAAAAAATCACAATTGGACATTCATTGTGTCTTTCAGGTGCAAGTCTTTTTCTTATGTGATTTCAGTGAATCATGCAAAAACTCATATTAAGCAATTTTTTTAATAAACAGTGTGATGGTTACTTGCGATCTCCGTATCATATCCTTTCCCTGCTTTTAATATTAAGCAGAGAGCCTCTGGCATGCGCTGCTGAATACCTACTATTCTCATGATTTCAAGCACTGTGGGAATTCACCATATCTCAGCTAAATTGTATAAATCAAGTTTAGAAAGGTATGAGCATTTCCAAATACATTACTGGGCTGGTTTCACTGAAGTAGTTTAAAACCTGATTTTTAGTTTAAAATTGTATATATTTATGTATAGATCTGGGTGACATTTCAAAAGTGCTTAAAGCTACCTTTAAATGTGACTCTAAATCACTTGGATGTTCAGGTATATTTTGAAAAGTTACTTAGGGTTTGATCCAAAAAGATATAATATATGGCATAATCTTCAGCTTTGCAGTACATAAATAAGGACGTGGATCCAGAAATGTGATTCAGAAATACTGATGAATTAAGTGAGACCCGTAAGCCTAACCATTCTCTGCAGTCACTAGGAAGAGCAAAGACTCTCCAAAGGGGCAACCCCTAGAAAGCCCATAGGCTAAGGAGGAGCTGCCTGGAGGTAGCGAGTAGGAACATCTCTGCTTCACTCTGAAGCTTTGGCTCCTGTTTTCACTTGGGATACCAACGTATTAAAATTAATTTATAAAATTGAAATACCAGCAAATTAAAAGAATGTCAGGACATAAATCCAGGCACTGGCACTCAATCATCTCTACAAATAAATTCTTACAATGGTTCCTGACAAATATTTTGTCTGTGACAACTATCCCTTTTCCAAACAATTCTTTGGTGTATTTAGGGACTTAACATAATGTAGGGACCATTTCCCATTGGTAGTCTGGATGCAGCTATACTGTTCTGGAAAGTAATAAAAGTTTGGTAATATAATCATGACTACACCAGGTCACTTGCCTGCAGGACCAAGTAACAGGCCCTGGAAGTGTTTACCTTACTAGTATACATTAAACTTTTGAATTATTTTCTGAGATTAAGGTCCTAAAGGAGCAGCATACACCTACTTTAAAATGTGGTCCTGTGCGACATGATCTGTAGGTACCAGGGACTGAAGCATTCACTTAAGAAGGGGAGAATCTGGGTCTTTCCCTGAAGGGGTCCTTTTCAGCCTAAGGAAATTCAAGTCCACATTCCCTGCCTGCATTATATTAGTCAGTGTTCTCTGGATTCTTACATATTTTACATTAAACAGACTTCTCAGTCTCTGTTCTCCTTTTTTTCTGGTGGGTTTTTTTTTGGCCGCTTTTACCTGATATAGATGCATTCCTATAACAGCATGTGTGTGTAAACATAAAATTGCACCTAGTCACTCCTTAGTCACTGACTTCGTATTCTGCCTATTCCTTGAGAAATGACTTCTGTTGTTTTACCTATCATTAAATGAAGGAACTTACAATCATCCACTCATTTGCCTGAACACAAAGTAGCCAGCATACCTTTAGCTCATGTAGATGGTATGATTGCCCATCCACTGAAGACATTCTGTTGGAACCCATTCACTGAGTGTTGACACTGTCCTGTTGTTTGGTTTGCTTTGACTTCCTGTATCTGTTTTAAACTTCATTTATTTTTTCTTTCTATTTTTAAGGTTGCATTTTTGATGTTCAAGTTCGCACCAGCATGAATCAAGAGTTTAAATCACCAGGGACTCCAGAAGGTCACCCCAATTCTGGTCGCAGTGTTGGACAATGTAAAGATTCCCCATGCAGGTTAATAAAATGCAGGAATGGTGGGAAGTGCATAGAAGGTGGCTCTACTGTTTAGTAAGTGTAATTTTTTTTGTAGACTACAGCATAAACTGATCTCTAGACTAATAACTATGGTAATTTACTGTCTTGATAACAGAAGTCTCCAGGAGCCTATCATCTTATTACAAAGAAAGAAAACTGCTGAAGGGTTCATTCAGTTACACAGAGAATTTTAATCTTACATTAATATGGACATTTGGAAAGCAGGTGGCAAACTAGAGTGGCAGCTGGTGACATAGCTACATTGGAAGCTTGATACTATAGGCAAAGTTCTAGTTTCATAATTTGTATTCCAGATTTGTTTAGGGATTGTTCTAAAATTGTGGTCATGAGGGGGGTAATTTGTTTTTTCTAGGTTTTGTTTGTTTGTTTTTAATTTGTAATGACCTACTACTGAATTATATTCCACTCCTCATATTTCAGGACAGCTAGGTCTTCACAGACTTTTTATATATGCATGCACGTACCAGTAATGGCCACTTTTTCCTCTCACGAAAAAGTGGAACATTGCCAAAGAGGTGTGGATGTAGCATGCATATCATTTTTGTCAATGTATAGTAGCTGTCAATACCATCTCACATTTTCTCAGAGGGAACTTCTTTCTGTTTTTAAATCATCTGTGTTCCTTTGAAGAGCAGAGTCCTTGAGGGAACTGGATTTGTGTTCAAATATTTTTTCTCCTGAAACGAGATCTCTCAAGAGGTTTTTGTTGCTGTTTTGAGCTATTTTTATGTCTTGGTTTCACCACCCTGCCAGAAAGTGTGCAGTGCCATTAAGCTGTAGATTCAGTTGCTATAGGGATAATGCTTTGATTTAAATAGAAGCAGAAACATACAGCATTAAACTTTAGATTCTGGCCAGCAACAGAGCACAACTCCTATGTTTTAACAAAATAAAGAGGAAATATTTGAATAATAAAATGAAGAATTTTATGTTCAAGGGACAATAATCATAGAATAGTTTGAATTGGAAGGGACCTTTAAAGATCATCTAGTCCAACCCCCCTGCCATGGACAGGGACATCTTCAACTAGATCAGGTTGCTCAGAGCCCCATCCAACCTGGCCTTGAATGTTTCCAGGGATGGGGCATCTACTACCTCTCTGGGCAACCTATTCCAGTGTTTCACCACCCTCAGCGTAAAAAATTTCTTCCTTATATCTAGTCTAAATCTACCTTCTTTTAGTTTAAAACCATTCCCCCTTGTCCTGTTGCAACAGGCCCTGCTAAAAAGTTTGCCGCCATCTTTCTTATAAGCCCCCTTTAAGTACTGAAAGGCTGCAATAAGGTCTCCCCAAAGCCTTCTCTTCTCCAGGCTGAACAACCTCAACTCTCTCAGCCTTTCTTCATAGACGTTCCATCCCTCTGATCATTTTTGTGGCCCTCCTCTGGACCTAATATCCTCCATTATTTTATTTATGCCACAGAATCATACACAATAGAAAATTACATATAACAAGATTGTCTATGATGTGTTATGACTATTGCTTTTTGCTGAAGTAAGAGAAAAAGTATGTCTTGTGTGCACTTTGAACAGAACATCAGACATAATGGGCAGGAGTCAGTTTGCTAAATGTACGCACGTAGTGTCACTTTAGATACCCCTTGGTAGATCATTTTGCCTTCAGCTGCTGCTTCAGAAGAGCTTAGGACTTGCATAAGTCTTCTATCATATCTCCAAGCCTCATGTGGATTTCTCAGTACTCTATAGCTTTCAGATAGCACTAGCCACTTAGGTTTAGGAAATTAAATCATACCCCTATATGCTAGAGGGATGCCCCTTAAAATGAGCTGCTGTAGTTTCATTATTAGGTTAGATTCGATTAGAACCAATTTTCAGTGCAAGGATGGAACCAATCTTTAATGCAAGGACATACTTTTATAGTTTGTAAGGGAAAAGGCATTTCTCTATTTAATTGTTGTGGTTTAGATCAATAAAAGTTTCTACTTTTGGGGGTGGATTTGCTATCTAAAAATTGTCATCCAATTTGGCTTATTTAATAGGACACTTTTGCAGCATTCCATTGTTCCCTTTGTTTAAATATGGTTAATTTCCTTCCAATCTTAACTTCTTCAGACTCCATTTTTACCTTCTAGCCTGAAGATAGACTGGTTTTTGTTAATGCTCTAGTTTTCCACTGCCTGAATTTAAAGCCACTTTTATTTAGAGATCTCCTCCATTGCTCAGCATCTTTCAGTTCCAATACAATACAACTTTAAGAACTATATCCAGAAATCTCCAGTAGTTTGGGTAGCCTGATGTGACCAATACAGGCCAATATGAATTTGAGATGTCCTGCAGTATCTGAGATATCCATATGATGCTGACAAATGTGAAAATTCCTTCTGGAATAGTTGGAGGGCAGATGAGATACCCTAGGGAGTTTCAGATGGCACTAAACATCTGCCTGGTCTCAGTTGGCCTAACTAGTTAGGTAAATTAATTGAGCCTCTGATCTCCATTAAGTATATGCCCATCTTACATGTAGACACCTAAATTCAGGTGTCTGAATTTGCAGAGCTGAATCCCTCCTTTACTGCTATAAGATTAGTTTGATTTGACACCACATTTGCATAACTATAGGAAGTTACAGGTTTGTTAGCATTGAGCATGACATTTTAAACATGATATTTTTTACTTTTATTGTAAGAATGCTCTTTGTTTAGTTTAGGAAACCACATTGGATATAAGCAAACTTTCCAATTCCTTCACAAAAATCCTTTAGGACCTTTAGTTATTTCCCTATAAGGTTCAAGAAATGCTTCTGGTTTGATTAGGATTTTGTGTAGTAACATACAGGTATATTGCTTACATAGTTTATAAAATGAAATTACTTTTCATGACTTTTTAAAAATGTTGCCTGCATTTTTATATAATAAATTTCAGGGTTTGGTCCATGACAACAGTGTCATATGACAACATGTCAACAGTGACATAAACCTGTTGTCCTTACTTATGTAGAAACTGTGTTACTTATTTGAGAGCTCAGTTTGGCTTTGGTAAGGGACTTTGAGCCTGGAAAGCCATTCTATGAACACTGCATGACACTGTTAAGCATTTGACAAGAAACAAACAAGAAAAAGAAAAAGACATTAAATTAAACCATACTTTAACTTCCTAAACACAAAGATTACAGAACTCAACATGGTATCTGAAATTTCCAGAACTGAAAGTGGTCTTTTTTTGTATTTCTCTGGCAGCTGTGAATTTGAGAGTTCTTACTTCCTGAACTTTGCCATGTATATGCTGTGAAGTGCACCCTATTAAGAGTCCTTTGCAAAACTAGGGGATTCAAGATTATCCAATTTCCTCTCAGACACACTATCAAAGTTGTATATGAAAGCCTTACTATCCTTTCTCCACCTAAAAATATGCTACAGGAAAAATAAGAGACATTTTGGCAGTTGCTCTTGAGAAACTCAAAAGCTGGAGTATAGAAGAATCAATTTAATCCATGTTCTTCAAAAACCCTGAAAACAGGAAAGTATCTGGCAGTGAGATTTAGCTCCTAAGACACATAAACTTATGAGTGTCTCCAGGTGAGCTAAATGTGTAAGATGTGAGCTAAATGTGAGCTAAATGTGAGCTAAATGTGTAAGATCCTATCACAGTCAATGGAGGTCCAGGCCTTTCCAGTTGTCTAAACATTGGTGTTCTAATGGCACAGATCCTGGGGTACCTTTCCTGGTCTTCATAGGGTGTCCAGAAGAGCACAAGTCTTCTGCAATTCTTCTGTTTTATCTGCTAGTTTCACACAGATCTCTCAGATACACCATGGCATGTCAGATGGCACTAAATGCCTGTGTTGAGGCAATTGAATGCAGCACCTCATACAGCATGAGCATATAGCACCTCATATAGCATGTGAGCAGCTGAGGGAACTGGGACTGTTTAGTCTGGAGAAGAGGAGGCTCAGGGGAGACCTTATCGCCCTCTACAACTACCTGAAAGGAGGTTGCAGCGAGGTGGGTGTTGGTCTCTTCTCCCAAGCAACTAGCGATAGGACGAGAGGAAATGGCCTCAAGTTGCGCCAGGGGAGGTTTAGATTGGACATTAGGAAAAATTTCTTTACTGAAAGAGTGGTTAAACATTGGAACAGGCTGCCCAGGGAAGCGGTTGAGTCACCATTCCTGGAAGTATTTAAAAAATGTGTAGATGAGGCGTTAGGGACATGGTTTAGTGGGCCTGGTGGTGTTGGGTTGATGGTTGGACTTGATGATCTTAGAAGTCATTTCCAACCCTAATGATTCTATGATTCTATTCTATGATTAGTCATGCATGTATTGGTTTGTGGGATGGATAGTGCTCCAGTTCCCCTGACTGTTTCAGCTGGATCACCATTGATTAGCATACGAGCTCGGGCACCTACTCGAGGATTCCATTGCCTAAACTTGAGCATTTAGTGGTCTCTGTCAGTATCTTGTCTCCCTGGTCTCAAGCTGCCTCTCTCACATACCTCTAGGAAGGCGACTGGAGGCCATCTGGGCACCTAATGTAACATAAAATTAGCTGTCTTGATCTCAGAATGAATCTCACCTCTTATATCTAAAGAAATTCAAGGAGCATCTGGATGATGCTCTTAGTCATATGATTTAGTTTTAGGTAGTCCTGCGAGGAGCAGGGAGTTGGACTCAATGATCTTTACGGGTTTCTTCCAACTTGAGATATTCTATGATTCTAAATGGGTCTTTAAATCCCTGAGAGTCAAGGCACTAGTGATGTTGCAAGCTATGGGGTTCTCCTGGTCTGGAAAAACAACAAGCAACCACAACCAAGAAAATATAGAGAAAAGTAGACCAGCATGGCAGGCCACATGATGGAAAGTATTTGAAATGCTGCCTCTTCCCTTATCTCTCTAAAGATTAGGAAATTTTGAATCTAAACTTCTCAACCCCACTCCAACTTGCTTAGGAGTGTTAAGTAGAAGAGGTTGCATTTGTTCATAGACCTTTGCCACTGTATGCCACAGCAAACATGTTCAGCTCTGTGCAAATAATTTTCAACTCATTTAAAAACCTAACTTTTATTAGGTTCTAAAAGACAAGAATGAAAAGAAACTTAAACAGACTTATGCAGACACAAGCTAGGGAAAGGGGAAGAACCTTTGTGTATGCTGCCCAACACCAGTAGCTTCAGCTCCAAACACCCTGCTTCACAGCACAAGAAATGGACATTTCTGTTTGCCACTCAGGGAGTTAAATTACTTCCCCTTCTCAGTAGCTTTCATGCATCAAAGCATAACATTTATAGTCGAGACAGAAAGCATTCTGATGGCGACTTTGATGAATTGAGGTGCTTTTGCTTTTGCAAGGTCCTGTCCTCTTTCCCCCTTCATTCCAAATAGCTGTTTATCACTCTGAAGGGCTTGTTGGCCATGCTTTGTTTACATGTTGTTGTCTGATCTGAAGGTTTGGTGAAACAGCAGAGTTTCATAGACTCCTCATTATGTTTTGCCCAGAAACAGTGGGCTGATTAATGGAGAAAGTGTAGCTCAGTGAGTTTGAAAAAAACCTCAAGATTTTGCACATATACAAAAAAGCAGGGGCTAAGAATCAATCAAAATATATGAGGTTTCATTCTTAGCCTTGAGAGATAAAACTTCCAGGGAAAAATCAATAAGTGCTTTTATTCAGGGGAACAATTTTTTTATCATAAAGTGTCACTAAATTCTAAAATACAAATAGATCTAACATATTTCATTTTAACTATTTTGAAACTTTTTCTTTTTAGTAAGGAGGGCATTTTTAACATCAATGCCAAGTGTATTCTGTATTTAACAATTTCTATAGAATTCATACTAAATTTAAATTTACAGGTTAGTGTGAATTTTTTTGTTATATTCTCCTGGCCTGGATGAAAGAAAGGCATAAAGAGTAGTGGACACTAACAAGCCCAATGATTCAGTCAGTTTAGACAATTTGCTTATGGCATAGATTTACAATCATAGATACATAACACTCAGATTGCCACCTCTTTCATGGTCAAATCCACTGTCCTCTTTTCCATCAAGTGCTTTGCCAAACCTACCTCTGATGTGCCAATCAGAAGAATTTAGCAAATGAATAACGGCTAAGTGAAAGGCAGTTGCTGACAGACTCCTGTTACTAGCTAAAATTTGAAATTGTTAACAGTTCCCTTATACTGACATCTGGTTTTATTTTTATGGCTGCTCTTCACTGCTTTCCTTTCCCTTTTTATTTCCACTTTAACTCCTCCTAGTTTATGAAGCCAAGGCCTTTTTGAGTTATGTGTAGAACAAAACACAAAAAAGCCACAAGCTTCTTTTTTTTTTTTTTTTGCAAATGCTAATATTGTAATGCTAAGATTCAAAATAAAATGTTTCCTATTAAGCACATTTTTTTTACAATAAAATAAACATATCAAAAAGTTAAAAGAGAAACTTTGTTACTACACTTTTCTCTTAACCATTTTGGATCAGATGACTAAATATAGGTATCCAAACTTGAAAATCTTTATCACATTGCTACTGACATGGTGATTTCTTCTGGTAATAATGTTGCATTCTTTCCTTTCACTTACTTACCCACCATAGCTGTGACTGCCTCACTGGATGGAAAGGTGCATTTTGCACAGAAACAGTGTCAGTATGTGAACCAGAGCACGATCCTCCACATCTGTGTAAGCAAGGCGGTACCTGCGTGCCACTGCCTAACGGCTACACATGTCACTGTCCTCTTGGAACAACTGGTACCTATTGTGAACAAGGTATGTCAAATGGATAGTACACTGTACGTAGAATTAGGCAATAATGCCCAGGTGGAAAAACACAGTATTTTGTAGTATATCAGTGAAATGTGACATAGAGACACAAAGTACAAAATAGATTTTATTTTAAAAAGTGGTACCCCTTTCTGTTAGAAAAATCAAGTAATTTAAAGCTATGAATTGTTAGATAGTGTTTTGCGACTCTGCTTATTTTTAACACCATTTTTTCCTTCAGTTTTTTCAAATCTTTCAACCAAATTCACGGGCAGCGCGGCATTGTCAGATACTGAGGGGACAGGAAGAATTGCAGAGCAGTGTTATAGTGCTTAGTTCAATTCCCAAGCTCACCATAATGAAGCATGTTGAGAAATACACTTAAGAGCTCAGTAGTAGGCTTCTGAGTACACTTCAGAAGTAGGAGGCATCTGGGACCTTATCACATTTCTACTGACACTAATGGAGACGTTCCTGTTGAATTCACCGGCTATTGGGTACGGATGCACTGAAAATGATGATAAAAGATGCAAACATCACTGTAATAATCTTCAAGTGTCTATTCTCCCTTGGCTTTCTTCCAACATGCCACCCTCAAAATATGTCCCCAGTTTGCTGGTTTTGCATTTCTTACCCTCATGTATAGGAATCCTTTATCTGTCTGTTTTCTTCTCTGAGAGATGCACAAATGAATATTCAACAATGTGGATACACAGGTGCTACAAGCTCAGGGACTTTTCCTGAAAGTGTCTGAAGTGCCTCTGTGTGCAAGGGATGTAGTACAGTCCACACTCTCTATTCCGCAGCTCTTAGATTCAAGTTAATATTGTACAAGCTTATGTTTTTCCTTCAAGAAGCTCTCTTTACATCTTTTGGAGAACTCCAGTTACTGTTAAATATCTCCCTTTTCAAACTGCCTGCCAAAGTCCAGCCTCCCTTGTTGTGCCTACAGAGCAAGTTTCAAGCACAAAACTGACAAGCTGAACTGCATTTGACCTGATTTGCAGTCCTCACCCTATAGATGGATACAGTTTTAAAATCCCATTACAGAAAGCACTTGCAATTGGTAGGCTCAAATCAAAGAGAATATAGCTTCTGGAAAGCCATTGTTAAATTCTTTATTCCATGTAAGAATGTACTTGCTCTATTGCCTCTGCTGCAACAGTTTTTCAGGGCTCTTTATATGAACTTTTCAACTTTGAATTCTCATTTCAAGTGAGGTTTTCAAAAGTAATGCCATCTGGATTCAGGACACTGGTCACCAGGACATGTGCTATACATAAAGCAGGTAATTAATCAGGTAAACACTCCTGGTTTCAGAATAGATTTGGATCTTCTTGTGATGGCCACTATTACCAGTACAAATAGCTTATATCTGAGCAACCCAAAACTGTATTTCTTGTAGATTGTCATCCTTTTAGTAATTCCTCCACCTGACAAACACATTAGAGGGTTTCTTTCTGTTTTATTTAAAAGCTTTCTTTTTATGAATAGGGACTATGGGTCCTGACCAAACTCTTTGCCCTGCTTTTCACCTTACTCTGGCAGAATAATGAATTATCATGAGATTTTTCAAAGTGCAGTTTGCACTTTTAGTGGATGGCAAATTGGTAAAAAACAGCTGCTTATCAAGATTGAATATCTCATCTCTGGACTGATGGTGGTTATTGGAGCCAAAAGAAAAAGAGACAGAGAACAATGAACAGCCCAAGGGACCAGGAGAGAACAAAGGGAAATTAAATGATGGAGACTAATGAATGTGCAAGAAAGAAGGAAAGAAGTGTGAGAAAAAGACAGAAGAGATTTATGAGGCAAAAAAGCAGAGGAGAATAATAAAGAGTAAGAATAAATAGGGCTTTACCAAATAATAGCAACTGGTAAATACAGTACAACAGTGCGGATTGCACGAGAACAAGTCAGGTGAAGTGGGTAAATGGGGCAGTTGGGGTAGAACCACAATAATAAGGAAGAGTGCTCTGACAACAAATGTTAAGGGTACTTAAACATAAACTGACAATAATCAAGCACTAACTTGCCTAGCTAGTTACTACACAAACTAAAAATATTTGTGGTTCTTTATGAACTATGTACATGAGAGATGAAAGTGTATGTGCAGATGAGGACGAAACTGTTCTTAAAGAGTAATATGTGATGTGTCCTGCTTAGAGCAGCGACTCAAACCACCAAGGATGCAATGACTGTCAGCACAGAGATATGGTACATTATGGTTAAGCTTTAGAAGTCAGAGCTGCACTAACAAGTGTTCAGTAGTTGGAAAACTGAGTTAGAACAAGAGTAAACCCAGGGAGAGCAAGATCAGTTAAAGAACATAGTTTAAATGCCTCATATGGCCTGAAATTCACAGTGCTTACCTGGTGCACTCTCACAATGCTCATTGCCAAAGTGTAAATACTGAGCAATATTCTCAGGAGGTTGCAGTAAGATGTGTATTAAATCATATATTTGAGAGGAAATTAGAAGAAATCAACCCACTGGATGAAGAGAGGGTAGCAGTTTCAATTACCCAGCATTTCCTATAGGCTGTACATGTTCGATTAATATTCAGCAAGTAGTACACAGGTATTTTTTGGTCTGACACTCTGAGAGCAAATATTTCATTGTATATTTCAACCTGCCAAAACAAGTGCCAGGACTTGCTTTTCTAGGAGAAAGATCAAGAGGTTTAGAAGGTAGGTAGCACACTCATGACTGAAGTGCTGTAGGAAGATGCCTATTAAATTTAAGACCTATTTTGGAAAGGCAAGCATCCGTAAGGAGCACTAGGAAGAGAGGAGAGGGTTGGAAATCAGATCTGAATGGGTCCAAGGAACAAAGCCTTGTCAGGCAAGGCAGAGTAATACATTAATTCTAGAATAATTTAAAGCCCTGCTTCTTGGGTGTACTGTGTTGTCCGAACCCATTAACGCTCATAAGACAGGATGGTTCTTCAAGTGTGTTAGGTTTCTAAAGGTAACACTGATGTAAACAAACAAAAAAATGATTAATTTATACTGCCAGAAATAAAAGTGGTTGTAATGAAATGGGAAGGAAATGGAAAATTTATGCAGGAGTCATTTTTACTTAGTGTTAACATTGCCATCCAGACTCAGACCAATTCTAAGACTGTTCATGACATATGAAGCAACAGATAATTCTGTTCCACTGGTTTGAAAAGGTCACAACTGTAATAGTAACACAGGAAAACCAGCCCAAATCCCGAAGTGCATAAATGGCAACCAAACATTGCCAAGATCTAGCACAGTGTTAGTTCTTAGTTAGCACTCCCTTAACCACAAGGATTAGGAATACAGGGGAAGTAGTTTATCTAGGGTTTTTTTTAAAAGTAGTTACATTTTCCAGGACACCAAAATATGATGTTAATAAAATCTTTTGTTCACTTGACTTGAAGTTTACAACTGAAGTACCAGACAACTCTAAATTGTCTTCTGATTAAGAAGTGAAGCTTCAGCCCAGAGTAGCATGTAATTTAGTCTAGTTATTTCATTAACACACAATGTTCAAAACCAACAAGAGGTTCCAGCTCCCAGCACTTTGTCTGGGAGAGCCTACCGCATGGCTTTGAACACCAACTTCCAGCTTATTCCATTTGGCCCAATGAGTACCTTTGTAATTAGATATCTCAAAGGGTTTCTGAAGAGGGAGATATCTCTAAGGACCTGGTTGTTTCAGCTCTCCTGCAAGTATACAGTAGACCTATTGGCTTCAGTGTGATTATTACTCTGAGAAAAAATGGCCAAGATCGAGTGTCAAGGATGATTCTTCCTGGGGAAGAAGCAACAGTCTAAAACCCTTTTGCTGCAGATAGTTTGATTTATAGGACATCATTATTATATATGTGAACACAGTATCTTTTTCATAACTAGTAATTATTAAGAGATGTGAACATTAAAAATACAGACATGTTATCCATAATGACTGTCTGCAACTATATTCTAATCTCTAGTAAATTGTATCTCAGCAGCTTATTCCTCTTATAAGAACAGTATCCCTGTGTGAGGCCAGTAATCCTGTCTCTAGCAGTGGTCAATAATGGTTTAGAGAAAAGTTTAACACAGCAACTATATATGACATCTCCCTGAAGTAGTCTTCTAGCATCCAAACATTTGTGGCTTATCTTTTTTTTTCTTTTTCTTGCCATTCGTTTTAATGGATTATATCAAGTCTCTCATCTTGACATAAACAGTATCACTTAAGGCAGTGGAAAACTTTGAGAAAAAATAAATTTGGAGTCAATGAAGTTCCTCTGACATTCTGTTAATCATTGAGATATATTTCCACATAAGCTAGAATTCCTCTAGATACTAAGCATAAGAAATTTATGTCCTAGATAATTTACTCGATTTTGCAGAGGAACAAAGAAGACCTATAATTTCAGATTAGTTAATTGTGAGATTTCACAGACCTGATAATATTCTCATTTAAGGGGACAGCAATGTAATATTTGAAAGATTCTATAGATGGCGGTGTTGGAGAAGAATTGCCAGTGGCTAAAATAAGCATGGTTTTCATCACAATATTTCTATAAATTTTAAATTATTCAGCAGTTTCCTTTATCAGGATTAGTTTGTGCCACATACTTTCATAAAATCTATTAAAATAATTTTTCTTGATTTCAAGGCATCATAACAGAATGCTACTTCCCTTTTCACAAAGGAATAAGTTAATAAATAGATTTCTTCAACTATGTTAGTCTCTGAATTCCATAGCTACAAATACTGCCTGTCAACGTACAGATCTTGAAGAAAGGAAAGCAAATGTAAAAAGCTTTTCATTGTTCTATCCTCAGTTTAATGAGATACTTGTCAAACAATAAAGCCATTTCCTTGATGAACAAATGGCAAACAACTTCCTTTGGCCATGTTTATCAGCACAAGTCAACGTTCTAGATATTATTCTGATGTCAAATTCCATTATTCTGATACAAAAATACAGCAAATTTTTGAAAATACCTGATAAACTGAGAGAAAAGAAAAAAAAGTAATGACAATTCTGTAACTRTTTAATCCATCTTCATAGTCATAATGAATGAATGAAAAATGGAAGAAACTGACTTGGAATAATTTTTACTGTAAAGATCTTTTTCTTTCTACATAGTCTAGAAAGTTACTTGACATATTTTGACTGCTATTGTAAGACAAATTAATTCACAGTATGATTTAGCTCAAGACTTTTATATGACAAGACACCTTATGTACAAACACTCAAGCACATATACATGCACGCACGCATATGTTTCATTTATCTGACAATGCAGTTAGACTTGCTGGCTTAATGCACAAACTATTTAATAGTTATTATTTCAAAACTTGTGTTTCTATGTTTAACCATTTAAAGGACAACTGCAGGCCATTACTAGCTGCTTGTTTTGAGTCACAGTGACTATTGTGTTCTCTTAGTCATTTAAGCAACACTGGTCCCATCAAGCTTTCTGTTTCCACTATCATTTTTTGAAACCTTGTGGCAACGTAAGAAAATCTTTAAATAGTAACTATAGCAGTCATGTCCTATAAGGATAAAAGGTGCTGTTAAAGTTTTACCTAAAAAGGAACCTAAACTTTCAGATTTATAAGTAACAGTCCAGTAAACTTAATATTCATAGTAGGCACAAGAAAACATGCATTTGTAATATTTATCTGTATAATTTAAAATGTCAAGTAGCATAAAGTGAGTTGCCTAATTAAATACATGCCATGGATTAATAGTATATAAACTCAAGTGGAAGTCATGCATGACAAAATTAAGGAATTGATATGCAGTACAACAGTAGTGCCCTCCACACCTGGTCAGCCATGAGTGACGTGATGTCCCAATAAAAATTCAGTCATGCACTTATCATTCCCTCCAGTTACCCAGTTGAATAAGAACAAGATACAGCCAGCTAACTAGTACTTAGCAGGATGGCTCTGGAATTATTTTCAGACTTCCTCTATAAGCATGAATGATTTGCTGAAAATATGCTAGCCACCTTACTTTTTGAAGGTGTCCAGAGTTAGAAACTGTGTCAAGGGTAGGAACTGGTTTTAAAGGCAAGGCACCTAGATTTAAGTATCTACATGTGAGTTCAATATATAAGTTCCCATTATGGTTAATGAAGTCAATAGAGTCAGTGAAGCTATTTAGCTGATAAGAAGCTTTTCCAAATGTAGATGCTTAGTGCTGTTTGAGATGCCCTGGCATTCAGACTTGTATCCAAAAGCATCCAGACAGGGTTCATAGATATGGCACTGTTGGACACCTGTGCCTTTCTGGAATGGCACGTGAAGGTAAGGCAATAGAGGTTGTGAAAAAATAACAATAGGTACCTACATTTAGGAAATTGAATGGAGCCTTGGAGGAGGCTACTTCAGGATAAGGTGAATCCCTTTTAGATCTGTTGACTGTGTTTCATAGCGATGCTATTCAGTTGCCTGAAAATAGGACCTGGTTACATGCTGCCATATATCCTTCACAGCTTCCAGCTGCCAACTGCGGCAGGTCCTGTGTTTGCTGTTATACCAGCCAGGCCCATGTGGATGGCCTGGATACGCTAAAGCATCTCAGTGGCAAGTGACAAACGTTCAAGCAACTGAATCTTGTCTTACATCGTAGTTGACCATAATGGGTATTTTCATGCCTATAAATAATACGTGTAGACAGCTAAATGTAAGTGTCTTAACGCCAAAATCAATCCCTCCAGTTATATAGTAATCTATTTCCCTGACTTAATTACTCTCATAAACACTATGCAGAATACCAGCTTTCTTATACTCCAGTCCTCCTCAAAGCATACTTGCACTGTTGGCAGACTAAATCCAGTCCAAGATGTGAGTAAGTGAAGATCTTAATTTGAAACTAGATTAACAAAGTTTTAGATACTTAATTCTTTACCAATTGCTTTATCAGGCTGCACTGAGATACTCACAGTCCCGCTCAATGCCCTAGTCTTTAGACAATTGAAGGCTTCCAGGGCAGAAATGGTCCCAGCGAGGGAATTTCAGACTGCATATTTCTTCTTGCAGGTTTCATCTTGAAAGCATCTTCAGAGCATTTCAGTACCTAGAATAAGCTTACTCCCAAAGCCAGGCATGGATTAAACATTTGTAGATTTTGTTTGTATGACATTTTCCTAATTGCCTAGTGATCAAGTATTCAATTTCACTATCATGATGCAAATACTTGAACCCATAACTGTCATATCCTCATAGAATATAATAACCACTGAGCGACTGGATATGTAAGGTTTTCTTTTTTTCCTCTATCGTCCAATCTCTTCTAGGAAATTTTTGTTTACTGAAATATTCATTGGACAGAAGAAATAGAAATTATCCATATCCTGGCTATAATATCCATATCCTCAGATGCAGGAGAATCAGGTTCGGATTTCTGGTCTGATTGATTTCCTAGTACTGAGGTTTCATAGATGCTCCCAGTACAATTTGCTGGCTCACATGACATTGTTAGGCACTCATCTCTTAATATGTGTCATACTGGAAGACTGAGGTCTATTGTTTTGACTTTGGCTAGTAATAGCTACTTTAGGCTTTGGAAAACCAGAGATCTCTTTAGGGATTTAGCCATATACTCCTAGATGTTACTTCTTAGCTAATTAGGTCTCTAATTAGCTAACAGTAAAGATTACAACTCCACTGCAAAAAAACCCAAACAGAACTGTAGACTTCACTTACAAAATTGCAATCTTTTCTTCCAGTATTGCTCAGAATAATGATTGCCTCAGTCTCTCCTCTTCAGGGACAGCAAGGATTACTAATGGCTGAAGGTCTGGCAAAATTACAACTTTCATGAGCACATTGTTCTAACTGACTGTTCTATTCGAGTTGTGTTAATAATCGATACTTTTGTTAACATCCTCTACTTGTTACTGCACTAAAAATGGAAGTTGAACTATACTTTTTTTTTGCTATACATGAATTAGTTTATAAGTTCTGAATAGTTAGCTCTTCAAAGATTAAATAAAAAGTGATAATTCAACAGAAAAATACATTTCCATTTAGATAAGGTGAGATTAATTTTTTTCAGTTTTGCCAAATATTTACACAGAAAAAAGAAAAAAATGCCCATGCAATATCAGTAATCTTTGAGCTACAATCTTAAGCAAATTGCATCTTAAGATGAAGATTTCCATACAGCCATATTTGTCGTTGTTTTCCAAAATGAAAAAAGGAACTGGTGGAGCTGCTCACTTTCCCCCTATGAAGGAATGAAACCACTGAAAATTTCTGACCGTGGAGTTTAAAGCTTTCAGACAGGTGTTTATTGCTGTTATGAATTTATGAACTGTTAGAGTTGCACTGTAAGTGCCAGGGCCCTGAGCGCATCCTCCCGCCGCTTCCTGAGGGAGCCAGCCTAAAGATGGGGCTGGTGTCCGGTCTCAAAGACAGCTCTGCTGAGAAGCCCCAGGAGGAGCTTCCTCCTGCATTGCTCAGGAGCAGCTTTTACATAGAGGCTCCTGCCCTTGATCCCTCGCTGAACTACACTGCAGCAGCATCACATCCATGCCTTGCCTGGCTGTGTTGATCTGGACCTGGACTCTGACCCACAGACTGACTTGCAGGCTTGACCTTAACACCTGCCTCATCACTGTGGACCTGCCTGGTGATCTGGCCTCTGGAGCTGACCTGGCTGCTCCCCCCGGGCCTGTCCTGGCCACCTCACTCTGGGCAGGGCCCTGGCTGGAGAGGCCTCTGCCCTGCCAGCCATGTTATGTCACTCCCAGGCCCTTCCTGTGATCACCATGACCTTTCAGAGCTTAGTGATAGCGAGAAGCCTCACGGTGACACTGGCCATCTCCCTCAGCACTCAGGGATGCATCCTGGCTGGTGCCCTGCCCATGTGTATGTCTGATTGGCTGATGTGCTCCCAAATTCTTCCTCTGCCATAGATAATGTTTTACTCCCCAAGCTCATCTAGCAGGGTCAGGGACTTTGGGAGGCTTGATCAGGCTTTACCAAGGAAAAAATGAGCCAAACAAGGCTTTGAGTATTTTGGCTTTTTCCATGTCCTTTGTCAGAGGAGTGGCTTCACATTTTCCTTAGCCTTCTTGTTGGAAGCCCTTCTTGTTTCCCTTCACATCCATTGCCAGTTTGAACCCCTACTGAGTTTTGACTCCTAACTCCATCCCTTTTCAACTCAGGCGCTGGCTCTGTATTCCTGCTGGGTAGCCCATCCCTGCTTCCACAGCCTCTGTGCTTCTGTCTTGGAGTTTGAGCTCAGTTTTTTCATGTTGACTGTTTTACTTTTCCACTGCAAGTTTCCTTGACATGCTGAATAGCAAAATGGGCTTGCTGAAAGTTTTGAGGCAACACGCTGCTTGAAGAAACTATCAAAATGTAATGCCTTCAAAATGTAGACAGGGATGTGTACAAGCACTTCTGCTTCAATGGTGGGAACTGAGCTGCAAGAATAACCTAGAAAGATTTGCTCATAACAACAGTTGAATAGGATGTGTGAGCATTACAGGGCTGATCAAATGAGGATAGCAGGAGGAACCTGAAATTAATGGGTAGTAGAGGGAAAGAAAAGCACACCTCAGCAATAGTACTTGCAGGAACTTTGTGTTCCCATAGCTCTAACTGGTCTAAAGGGATTTAGAGTTTCTCTTGGTATCATTCAGAAATGTATAGCTTCACCAGATACTAGTCCTCCTTAGAAAAGTGAGTCATTAATCAGATACAGAACAGAAATATTTGCCTAAATGCCTGTTGTGCTTACAATGCACCACAGAGTGCTGAGCACCCTAGTGAGTAATGTAGTAGTTACACAGCACAAGTCCTACAAATTTAGCTTATAGGATTGGCAAAGGCATCCATTCACCTCATTAGTTTTAGCAAAGAGTTTCTCTGGAGTAAGCATATTAATACAGGAACTGTCTTGTGCAAGTTTAGCCAAGCTTCTTATTTTCTTATCTTAGGTGGCAAAAAAAAGGTTGTTGCCAACAAAACAACAGTGAAGTACCTCAGCATTTGACATGACATGTTAGTTTTGCATATGCCTGCCATAAAACCAAATTGAAAAGCTTAAATTGTCTTATTCTTCACCTTAAAAGTTTGTCTATCTATAGATGCAATTTTGCAAAAATGTAATTTTATACTGATCATCTCTGTGCACTGCAGTAGAGTTAAAGTATTCTGTTCTGAGATATGGGTGCACATTTCCATGTACCTGTCAAGTCAGATCTTTTCCATGCATATAATCAGTACTTACAGGATCTACAGATAATTTACAAGCAAATTAGAAGTTATTCTAGTACTTCCTGTAGTTAGTCCTGCTGCATTGTGGCAAAATATGTTGTTTTCTGACATTTGTTCAGATATATTTATTGGGAATAAAACGACTTTTTTAGCAAAATAGGAACAAAATATTTGCATCTTGGACGTTTCAGAATGAAGTCTGTTAAATAGAGTATTTTATTTTATATCTATAAATCAGGATAATACCTCCTTTCTAAAGCATTCTGACATCTGCTGCTGAAGATGTGGGTGTTATTTTTTAATACTCTGTTTGTAATGTAAAGCCATGGATTTAGTTCATTCTCTGAGTAATACTATAAAATCACCTTTTTTCATCCTTGTTCTCTCTCTCTGCTCCAAGGCTTTTTATCATAGCAATCTTCCTTTCATATACCTTTAGTACCTTCCAATGATAAGCAATGTAGCATTTCAATCCTGCTGCAGCTGAACATTTTGCTTTCACACTAGTCATTGTCCATGCTTCTTTCAAAAGCAGTAAAGAATTAGCTCCATTGACAAAGTGAAACCAAATCTGACAGGAAGACTTCCACGTGCCTCATTGTACACTTCACCTGGTATGACCTTTTAAGCAGCAGCATATTTTAATATAAGCTTGACCACTCTGGCACAGTTCCTCCATATGTAAGTCTCGCTGTGCAAAAATTTGCTAAGAGAAGACTGACTTCCAAATGATGCATAAAGCAAAAACATCTATGTACAAAATGAACTATTATTTCTGATTGATTTTTAAATATGAAGACATCAGTATAGAGATTACATCTTTACCTACTAATGGAGAACATTGTCTCTTACCTACTGAAAAAAATACAAGCACCTAAAAATCCACATTAAAATTATTAAGTATTATTTTGTCTTTTGTACCTGATAGTGTTTATAAGTTTTAGTGATATAAATTATATCACTTAATCTGTTTAGCAAGCTTTGTTACTATTTATCTTCCAGGGTAATTGCTACTCTTAAAACTATTTTTATTTCTGTCAGCTTTTAAGTATAGATGCCAGGAACTTCACATTTCTGACATTATGTAATATATTACTGTAGACACTGCCTAGCCTTGGTATCATAACAGCTATTATGATGCTTAGGATGGGAGTGATTTGTTAATGTAATGTGTTTGCATGAGAATATATACATAGGTTGAATAACAGCTCATCAAAAGCCTGATTCTGATCATTCAAGCATTTCATAAATCCATTATAATTTATATTCCAGAGATTAAAACTTACTTTTAGACTTACTGAGAATTTGTGAGGTTAAATCCATACACCTTCCTCAGAAGTATTAACTGTAATCTAGTGGTGGAAATGAACAAAAAGGCCAGCTGTATTGTTCCTACCCATTCAAGAGGCATCCTCAAGTCATTATGCTGATAACAGGTGAGAGACCTGGCTCCTGTATAATGGTGCATCTGTCCGCTGGACACAGTCCACCAGGAACACCTTGAATCCTATTCTAAGAGAGGTGGTGTGACAAATAGACAAATTACAAAGTCTTGCAACATGCTGACTATATACCAATCTAATAACAAAGGCCCATCTGCAACAGGCAATACAAGGTGCAACTGGATGACAAGTGGATTCACGAGCAGACGCTATGCAGAAAACTTGAGTGTGGAAAGATAGCAGAAGGTTGCCTAGCAATGCACTACAAGGACATCTTGAAGGTATATTTGACTGAAAGTGAGTTCCTATAAAACTATGAAATTGGCAGCACCAAAATGAAGAAAGGTGTTGGCCTCTTAGAACAGAAACAGCATAGCTTCTGCAGGAAAACTGTGGAAAGTGAGGGGGGCAGCACTTACAGTTCAGGCATTTAGTACTGCTGTTACCTAAGTAGTAAAAAGGGCTTATCACACACAGGTCTAAATGTACCCTGCACATCTAAATAGCTTGACTTATTCCAGTGAACCCACAAATACAGCAAACTAACAACCACATGATAATGACTTAGCTAATAACTAACGTAATTATATCTCAAATATGTAATGTCATTATAGTGGGAAAAATTGGAAACAGTTCCAAGTGACATAAACAGCTTAGAAAAGTATAATCATTAATCAGTTGGCTGAAGGAAGTTTAACCAGCCCGATTTCTTAGGTGTATATGAACACTCAGCACTGAGAGAAGTGGTAAGACAGAACGATGAAGTTGTGTATAGCTCAAAAGTGTACATTGTATCTTCACTGTAATTGTGTGAAAGTGCTCCATTTCAGTATAAGATAGAACAATTTGAATTATCAAGCATCTCAGTATGATTACCCTAAAAACAAATTTCAGCAGCAATTAATGAACACATTCCACTTAAAATGTACATTCTTATGACACACAAAGCAGTTCATTAAAAATCCTCTGCTAAGGTTTTCATCTGTATGGTGAAGAAATAAATGTTTATTCTGACTCTTGCAAAAGTATTTTGCGTTTGAATTTTTAAACAATGTAAAAATTACACTTACATTTATTTGAAAATGAACACTAACAAGATCACACTTATTTTGCATTACAACTACGGGCTTGATTGTTAATGAAAATAAGGCACACAGAAGAAAAATGGCATTGATTTGCTATTATCTAAGTTTTATTCTGTATCTAGGTTATTTTTAGTCTTTGGAAAGGGAGGAATTGAAGTATTATGTACAGCATTTATGAACTATACAAAATAACTAGACAACCGGTGCCATAATCATAGAATCATAGAATCATAGAATCATAGAATCATTAAGGTTGGAAAAGACCTCTAAGATCATCAAGTCCAACCATCAACCCAACACCACCAGGCCCCACTAAACCATGTCCCTAAGYGCCTCATCTACAYGTCTTTTAAATACYTCYAGGGATGGTGACTCCACCACTKCCCTGGGCAGCCTSTTCCAATGYTTAACCACTCTTTCAGTAAAGAAATTTTTCCTAATGTCCAATCTAAACCTCCCCTGGCGCAACTTGAGGCCATTTCCTCTCGTCCTATCTCTAGTTGCTTGGCAGAAGAGGCCAACACCCACCTCGCTGCAACCTCCTTTCAGGTAGTTGTAGAGGGCGATAAGGTCTCCCCTGAGCCTCCTCTTCTCCAGACTAAACAGCTCCAGTTCCCTCAGCCGTTCCTCATAAGACTTGCTCTCCAATAATAATGCAGTCCTCTCAAAATATCTTTCAGAAGACATTTCATCTTGTATTTTTCAGATATTTCCATTAGTGATCCATCTTTCAGAAGTAATGAATCATCATGGATGTCATTTGCACCCTTTTCTATCCGGCATAAGACCCATATCAAACTACAGTTTCAGCCTCTATCTCCAGACGGTATCCTGTTTTACACTGCACAGCATTTGGGTACTCAGTCAGGTAAGGATATTCCAGCTTGCTGGTATCATACACCCAGGTACTTTTTTGAAAAAGAAAGGCAGTACTTTGAAGTGATTCAGGCATTCAGTCTCTGTAACTCATTGTCCATGGTGACTGGGTTTTGAACTGTGAATAATCAAGTTCATAAGAAAAAACATGCATAACAAAATTTTGGATTAGTCCAAAGCCAGCAAGTATTTAATGAAGTGGTTCAGGAAACCATTTTCCCCTGAAAAATAACCGTAGCCAGCTTTTCAACAGACATTTACTGACACTGCTCCCACAGTTTCAGTACAGCTACACTAGGATTCACAATCTGGGGGTTTGGCCCAGTGTTTTAAAATGACCAAAAATAAAGCAATATAAAAACTGATCAAACAAGTTAAGCGAAAGTGAACAGACTATGAGAGAGCTAATGAGGTTCATCAAAAGTTTAACTTTTTATTATATAATGCTGAAAAGCTTGCTGGTGCAGCATGCAAAACATACAAGTTCTGCATTTGCCAGATATGCAGAGTGAGAAACAAATCTAAATAAAATATTTCTACTATTTATAAAAGTATTTTAAACTTTACTAAGTTAACGTTCCTAAAACATCATGGCAAGAAAACATAATTTGCCAATCAGTGTAAATACATCTTAAAATTTAGTCTTTAAGGTGTAAATTTTTTGTAATTACTTTATTAACATACTTCATCTTTATATTGTATCTATGTGTATCTTGCACATTTTTAAACAGAAGCATTACATATCATTCATAACATGATCTTAGAGCAAATTTTCCACTTGTATTAAGTAGCACATTATGCAAAAATGGGCCTTTGTATGACAAAAAAAGCACTTTGCTTATCATGTATTTTGACATTCCTTTGTTTAAAGCCTAAAGCTTTGAGACATTTCAATAAACATACTCAGCCATGCATGCATATAAACACACATATGCCCAATTTACCACCTTCTTATTCTGTACATAGATGTTTTAACAGGCTGCTATTGGGTAAGACTGATAATACATCATACACTGCTGGCACCTCCTGTTTGCCTTGTTCTAATTACAACCACATACAGAGAAGCAGCTTCAAAGAAAAATATATGGAACATCTGTAATACAAATACATTTATTTGCAAAAAGAACTCTGTCTTCTACAATGAATCTTTTATAAGTCTATCACTTACAGGCCAAATCCTGAGATTCTCAGTGAATAGTTCTCTCCTGTATAAACTAAAGCATTACATGGGCCATGAACAATAGAAGAGAAAAAAGGATCTCTCTCAAAAGAATAGTCAGAGGTTGTGGAAGCATATAGAGAAATTAAATATCTCTTTGGAAGCATCAAACAGAGTGCTAAGTCTGTTTAACTTGGGCCAGGAGTGGTTTAGCATGAGCATGCCCTCGTTCTATTGCCATTCATGAATGTTTAGTTTGCACAGGAAGGAATATTTTCTTTAAATCACTTTCTAGAATCATATCAATTTCATTTCAAAACAAAAAACATCTTCTACAGAGTAATTCAATTTCTTCACAAATTTCCTGCTCCCATTTTCACTGTCCTGAAGTTTTGAAAGATTTAGGAAAAGCTAATCGTCTAGCTCGTTATATTTGCCTTCATATAATCCTGTCAAATCCAGACAGAATTAGACTGATGAAAGACTCAGAAGTATTCTTAGCAGCCAGCAGATGTGAAAGAGCCTTCTGTTGGGGATTAGTTTAGAAAGCACTTTATATAAAGCCTTTTCTTCTACACAGTTATGTAAGATTTAATAAATTGATTGCCGAAACCACAGGATTTTTTTTCTAAAATTCCTTTTTAATAGGAAATAATTAGAACATTTTTTTCCTCACTATGCAATGCTGGTTTTTTAAAAGAAATGAGCTCTGACTATGCAGCTAATTTAGCAATGATGCTGAGTTGTAGCATCTCACAGTGGCACAGTTATACATTGGCTTGACTTGTCACCCACGTAAACACTACACTGGGACTTTCCCTTCAGGGGCATGGCCCTGCCAAAAAATCCTCCCATCATTAAAAAAAAAATCTTTAGTAGGTGAAGAAATAAACATGAGACTTCCACTGAAACATTTCCCTCTTGCTTTGTTCTTTTCAAAGAACATTACATGCATTTCTAGAAAGGGTGGGTAGGTGGCTAGTCTCCTTACTCAAAAGTTGATATGCTGGTTCCAGCCTCCACTCCTCTAACAATGTGATTACTTCAGTACACACATTTATACACCTGGCAAATTGGCATAAAATGGAAAACATCCTATGAATCTTTATCTGTTAGCAGAATTTCCTATAATTCTGTCAGTCATCAGTTTTCTTGCTTTGTCAGCTGTTTCTGAACGTGTATCACAACTTTAAGTCTGGTAGTATTAATTTCTGCAGCTCCTAAGAAAATAATTTCCAAAGTTTGGCAAAATTTTAAGTGGCTAGCTATATTAATAATAAGCTGGGGAAAAAAAACCAAGTGAGCTGTGTATGCATATTTTAGTTTGGAAACTTGCAGACAGAAAGACAAAGGGGCTTTTTTCCCCCTCTTTGATTACTTGTTTTATGGCATTGAGGTAAAAATGTGGGAGATGCAGACAGTTGTATGCACTGCTTCTGAGTGAGGTCTCTGCAAATAATACAGCATTCTTGTGGAGTTCAGCAGTGTCAGTAGAAGGCCAGCCCACTTCACATTTTCTCAAGTGCAGTGTATCCTATTTCTACCGATGAAAGTGTGAGAGCCCCGTTGAATAAATAGCCTTTAATTCAGACAGGGTTTGCTGGATGCCCATCAACTGCTTGAACAATGTATAATTCAGTCCATTTACATAGCGACCACTCTATATATACTTGAAGGCCTTGGCACTCTGGGTAAAAGGCAGTAAAGAGCATTACTTTTTCGTTGAGTCATAGCATTACTGATGCTTTACATTTGTTCATTAAGGTGGAATATGCTGTAGACTGTCTGCACTATTCCAGAGTTCAGGCCAGGGTGATGGAAAGGTTTGCTCCCTGACGAGATGAGAAAGAACAGTTACGCTGAGTGACTAAGAAGGAAGTCAGGTTAATAAACAGAATGGGATGACTCATGCTAAATTTAATACTCAACATTTGCAACGCCAGTGCTCTGTCTCTTTTTAACAGGATTATGTTACCTACCTGGTCTGAAAAACCTCAAAACTGTAACTCCTGATATTTAAGGCATTTCAGTTTAAAAACCTAAAGCATGAAAATAAGAGATAGGGAGTATGGGTGTGTGATGTCTGCATGGTTTTCTAAGACATTGTTTATGGTGAAAACTGAATCATAGAATTGGACTAAAATCTTTTGGAAATATTCAGAATTTCTAGAATACCCACAGGGGAGGAGTGTTGTTTTCCCTATCAGAAACAAACTGACTATCCACCCATTTTTAGAAGAGAAACTTAAGAGTGGTTAAGTCTTCTCCCTTGGCAGCCATGTTTCCTTAGCTGACAGGGGGCATCATTTCTGCTTTGTTACTACTTTTGGGATCATTTGTATGGGCTAAATTAGCAGCATAAGAAGCAGAACTGCCAGCTATCTGTGTGACAGAACAGTCATCCCCATTGTCCTGAAATCTGTTGCATGTGAAGTGTTGTTGCTACCTGTTTGCCACTGGCAAGTGAATGCTTGCAAAAGGCTGGCAAATTGAGGTTCCTCAAGGAAGGTGGCTCCTTCTGGCTGCCAAAATATGCCAGGGTGACAGTGGTGACTAAAGGAAGCAGAAAAAGTTTCTTCACCAAGGACAGCAGCATTTTTGAAAGGTGAGGCTGAATGGTCTAACCTACAAATAGATAACCACCCACCCCTTCTAGATGCATGACCATCACTCTGTCTGCAGGGTTGTTCTGGATCCTAGCTATGCCCTTCTGCTCTGGGATGGTGCTCCAAGTGGAAGCTGGAATCTACCTATTGCCACAGTGATTTTTTACATAGTTTGAGAGATTTACAGGCTTGGCTTCATACCTGTTCTCAGTCTTGCATTAGCTGTGAGATGCGGCTCCATACATGGAGTAGAATCATTTTGTAATAATCCATGAAGGCATATCCACGGGTAGCTCCTGTAAGTGTGCATTAGAGGCACTGGCTATGGTCATCACTAGATAAAAGATCAAGTTACAACAGCTGCAACAAGGTGCTATAACCTGTCAGCTGACTGATACCTAACTGTATGCATACACTCAGACCATGGCAAAGACAGAGTCAAGGTTAACAAACCCCTAAAGACAAGGAAGGCAACAAAAGGTACAGATTAAGGTGGGAACAACAAACTTCAATCATGCTGGTGTATTATTGGCTAGCAACTATGAGCAGAGGCTGCAGAAGGGTGGGAATAAGGCTCATCTCTTCTCTCTGTCCTTTGTTCCCATGTTCTACCCATTTATAGCCCTCCCTTTCCTGCTTTGCTTTCTCTCCTTGGCCCTGGGCCTTATTCTGGCTCCTGAAAATGCTCAGGAGAGCAGCTGTGAAAGACAGCTACTGGTCAGTTAGGTTCTCTCTCATGTGGAGACCACAGTGCATCACCTTTCTTGGCCATAGAGTACAGCCATTCAGCTGGAGGCTGACATGGCTATTTCAACCCCTACTGGACAAGAAAAGTTCTGCTCCTGGACGAATACATAAGGGGTCACAGCATAAGAGGACATGATTTGGGTCCACAGAAAATCATACAGGATAGCAGGGTGAAAGGAAAACTGTGAAGAACAGGATGATGAAAAAAGGAAGAACGAAAGCAATGTCAACTGAGTTCAGCAAGGCAGGAAAGAGCAGTGAGCAAAGATATATCTGGAGCGATGATGGCTATAGGATGCATCATACCAACAAGAGGCAATAATACTGTTGGAGACACAGGCACTTTATTATGGTGGCTTAAAAAGGTCAACTTAGAGTGAAGATGAGCACATACTGAAACCAACCTACAGTAAGAGAGTTCCCTTTCATTAACTGGGAGTGATTCCTATGAATGTTACTGCTTATGAGAGTGTAAGGTTCAAATGTTCACTCTGTCACTGAGACGGTGCCAATGATCAATAAAGGTTTCTGAAAAAGAAGGTGGAAGCGGGGGGGAATTGCTACCTGATACCACAATGATAGAAACTGACATTGTGGCCTTGAGCTAAAGGAAGGAAAGGTGAGGTAAAAGCAACAGAAGTCATAGACTGAGGCCAGCAAACACACATCCAGAGATGCCATCTCAGGGCTTCGAAATGGCTGAAGGAACCAAGACTATAGGTGTTCTGTACCAGGAAACAACTGCCTAGAGCTCTTGAGACACCTACCCTGCAGAAGCTGCTGAAGCACCGAGCTCATCAAAGCCTCTGTCCCCAGCAGAATATCATAGCATAGAGGCTTCTGCTTAGTAACACAGGATGAGAAAAAGGACAAGCATCAGATGTCTTACGAGTCTTTGTAAAGGAATATAGGCCTTCAGTAGTCCAGGAACTAATCAGTGAGTTTTGAGCAAACAGGGAGCCTTTAGAGAGACTTGCATCTCTGTATCACTGGGGACATGACAACCACATCAAAAAGGTGAATGCTACTGACTAGAAGACCGCATCCACTGCTTCCAAAGTTACTTAAAAGGATGTTCTGGAAGCAAATTTGGCCTTAAAAACTAGTGGGAAATCCTTCTTATTGTCAATTTGCAATGAACTATAGGAATAAATGCAGGTACTCTAACAGGTAATAAAGGCTTTACCTTATACGCATACACACGGAGCACAAGGGTAGACTTTGAGTCACTGTGGGGAAGAGACCCTGAGAGAGAAATGTTAAAAATACCATCCAGGATACCCTCCCTGCCCATGGTCTGTCAGCCTAAGATCCTCTGACGTTGTATTCAGTCCTCCTATGAAATATATTGGCATTAGGCAGATTTGATAGTGAAGGCAGTAACTGCAGAGATCTTTGCCCAACACAGCTGTGTAAATTTAACACTATTGCATTTGTTACACATGGTAATGCTTCTGGCATGAATAGGACATCTCAAAATAGAGTGCAGCATTCCTAGCACGCATTTCCAACTGTACAAAGCTTTGACACATTACAATGTAGATGAGCCTCCTGTGGTAACATAAAAACATGGTGACCTGATACTACTTAAGCATGATCCCCTCTCGAGACAGGGATATACAGACACACCTGCATGTCTAGATAAAGGCTAAACATGAAAGGGCATTGTCACCACTTGGGAGAATTTAAAACTTGACTGTGTGACTGTAACCAACTTGCTTACAGACTTACATACTTATTCAGAGCAGTAGCAAGCTAAAAACTTTTGTGATGCATTCAGAAGAATGCATTCTTCATCATAAGAAGTCATATAAGTAGATATCATCATGGATAATCCAGATCTCACAGTAGTAGTCGGATGTACCTATAGGAGACTTCTCATTAACTCCCAGTTTTAGGAACTGACTGCCAAGGACATAGAGTTGACTTGGCTTCTGGGAATGCTGACATCTGATATGGGACCAGGTGAGACTTGAGCAACCTGAAAATTAAAGTGATGAAGAAAAATTGATACCTGTTTCGGAGCACTGGCTTCTCCTAGGGAATAGAGACAATCCACCCTGAGGTGGAGCAACTCTGACCTTCAGTCATTTGGTGAAAACCCTGAACTAGGGTTTGCAAGCAAAAGTGCTATTTTAAATCCAGAACAGTTCCTTCCTTAAGACAACACCTGCTACAAAATCCCCTTCCCCCGAGAAGACAAGGAAACAGTCTTATAGCATTTGGGCTATAAAAAGCCATCTTCTTTTTACTTTATTGAAACAGGGAAGATGACAGGGGCAGGAAGGTGCATCAGAACAGAACTGAACGCTGTAATCATTGGAGATTTTGTTCGACACCCAGGGTCTTGACATGTTGCAGTTTCAAGCCACAACTAAGCTACAATAGCCTATTTCCAAAGAAGATTCAACCTTATTCAGACAGATTGCCTTACAGTTCCTTGCACACCATCCAACAGGTTGGGCAAAGGCTTGCGTGCACAACATAATAACAACTGTGAGTGCCTGCCTCAGGAGTCTCTCTGCTTTTTTTGTGACACTACTGATGGGGATAAATAGTCCATATTAGATGAGATGCTAATCTGAAAAGCTGGAAGCAAAGTTGTGTGTCCTGTGTGTAGGTTGTATTTTCTAGAAAGTAGGGACCAGCCATAAGGTCTAGTCCTGGAAAAACTGAGGATGTTATCTCCTTCATGCTTAAGAAAAGCAAACTTTCTCAGAAAGGTCTTTGGCCCCAGTTAGGGTCGTGTGGGACAGGTTTGAGTAATGCTCAAACTGAAACAGTGGAAACCACCTTGCTTCATGGTCTCCCATACTGAGACTGCTGAGAGGAGAAATTCCGTGGTAAGAATGCCGTTTGTTTAAAATGGTGATGCAATTCCTATGATGGCATAGGCCTGCACAGGCTTCAGCTGTGCAACTCGTCCCTCAGAGACAGGGCAGATTGAGGTCCCTTGTTGAAAATGTCACTGGTTGCTAAAGTGAAGAGGAACAAAAACAAGCCCTTAATTTGCCTTCACTTTGAGAGGAAGTTTCATGGACACTAAGCAGACAGCACCTTACATTAAAGTCCTAAAATGTTTTCAGCCACTTGTCCCTGAGTAGTACGTATGGCATGATAAACTTCATGGAGAAATACTGAGCTGAACCCTGGGATCAATGTCCACATCACAAAATTTATCTCAACACTCTGCTGTTCTTGCCAAAGACAAAAATGGCAAGTCATCTGTAAAAAGAGAGGATCTAACCAGGGGAGTAAGAAAGTGCCTTGAGAGCCTCAGGGAGAGTTGAAATTGGAAAGTTTAATTTTTTTGTTCACAACTAGCAGAAAAGAAAGTTACTCCAATTTGAAGAGAGGCCTCAAATCTGTGCTAGAACATAATCCAGAGTACTCAGCCATAACCTCTCTTTACACTGTGGATAGCAGATGCAGTAACACAGATTCGCTCTTGTAGTAAGACTAAATAAGACTCCAAAACTCACTGCAAGTACGTTAGCAACAGACATTGTTAGGCTTGAGTCAGAAGCACTGTGACTAACTGCTGAAACTGTGTCCATTTATTCCTAGACATCACTGAAGCACTATTCTCTAATGTCATCTCAGACAGATCATTGTCAGATGTGCAAAGCTACCAAAAAACTTCCCTGCAGGCCAGGAAGTCTAGGAGAACTTCCAGCTTCTCCAGCTCTTGATTGCAAGACAGATGAGCAAGCAATCCTGGTCAGATGTTTTCCTTCTTCCTAGACAGCAAAGAATGAGTACTCATGTCCTTATGCAAGTCTGCGTGTCTGGGTAGGAGAGGGGGTTGAAGGCTGCCAAAGAGGCAGTTCAGAAACTTTTTCTGATGCTCCTTTCTTACCCTAGGATTGAGGTCCTGACAAAAGAACAAGCAGGTTATGTACATTGCTCAAACAAACAAGCGAGATGAGTGCATTCAAACTATGCACTGAAAAATTAAGCAAGCTTAAAGCCACATCACTGAGCAAGAGAAACCACAAGTGAAGAGAATTATATTCGTTTTCTGAAAGTAGTAGAAACAAACAAGGTACTCAAAAAGAACACTAAATGCAGGGAAGTAAAACAGATCATCACAACTGGAACTAGCAAGCTAGGAGGAAGTGCTCTGCCACCGCTGGACTGGAGTTGGAAGAAGGAAGAGCTGCCTTCTCGTTCTTCACCACCCATGGGTGTCTGGGGCAGGGAAGGTGAGGCACGAAGCATGTGCTCTACAGCCGCTAATACAACTGAAACATCTCCACCCTGCCTGAATGGGAACCTGAACAATTGCTGAAGAGAGAAGTATAATTTCAGTAACTTTCACAAGCCTCGAGTAAATTAAGCCATTCATTTTTAACTTCACTAAAGGCAATGTAATTCAAGGATTAGAAATACTCAAAAATTAAACCCCCAAGAAAGCAAACTTCATCATTCTACTAACAGGTCCACCCTTAAGAATGCTTAATCTTTAAGGAAATTGTACTTTCCAAATTTAAAAGTATTTCTTCATTAGTAAAATACTACACGAAACTTAAGTTTTACTGGTAACTATTAGGAGAGAAAGCTTACATTCAAATTTAACAAACACATTTATCAATTTTATTGATAAACTTAACAGTAAAAACCCCCAACCTTATGCCTACTATTTCCAAAAGCAATATTAAAAAAAAGTTAAATTGCACAGGCAAACATCAAAAAGTTTCAAAATCTGACTTTCATTTGCAGATTCTTCTGCTGTCCTCTTCTGCCTCCCTGTCACCTTCCCCTATTAGGCTCTATCTCTGCCCTTACATACCTTCCTTCCAGCTCCCTTTCCTAACCTTTCCCAGCTTTTCTTCTTCATGTTTGTAAGTATAATTCGAAGTGGTACTCTCTCTCCTTTTATATTGCCTGTAAGGCCAGAAACACTGATAGTACAAGGAAAGATAACTCCCTCCTAATACTTCCTGTCATGGAGGCCTCCAGAAGAACGATTCAATAAAAAGCTTATCTGTTCCTACAGCTGTCAGATTATTAAACCCAAAACATCCCCATTGCAAAAAGCAGCTTCAGGGAAAGCAGAGTATGTTTGGTGCAGGCAAACCTTCAGTGCATTAAACTGACAAATCCATCAAGCCTTTATTCAGCATATAGAAATTGAGAGTATTCTGGCATTTGTAACTTGGCCAAAACTTGATTCTTTTTTGCAGGAACACCAACTCACATTCCCTGGATGCCAAAGTGATCCTGTTTCCTCCTACCTCACAGTTATCTAGCCTCTGCACCAAAGCAGAGCTTTTCAGAAGGTTGGGCTTTTTACTTGGAAGTAAACTTGAGCTCAGTTTCCAATAATGAAAAAAAAAAAAACAGGCCACGAGAAGCTCATCAGGGACAATTCCCCTTTGTGTGATTTAGATACGATGATGGTACAAGGCTACTGAAAATAAGTTACTGAACTGGGGAAGTGCAAGCATGAAAGCATCAGGATTATGAATATGCTGTTCTTCAGTGTGATGCTTCTAAAAAGTAAAACTATTTTGTACTGTTTTTTACAGGTGACTTTCTATGTATATCATTAGTAAATGGATTTATACAGTTACGCTACAATCTCGGTGACAAGACAGTCATCCTACAGACCTTTCAGAAGGTCCATACAAATGGAAATACATGGCATTCACTCACAGCAGGAAGAGCTGGTAATGAAGGCTACCTGGACCTGGATGGTATCAACATTACTCAAAAAGCTAGTCCTGGAATGAATGCGCTAGACACGCACACGGATTTTTTCGTTGGAGGGGTGTCCTCCTTAAACCTTGTTAATTCCATGGCAGTAGAAAATGACCCCACAAGTTTCACCGGTTGTATACGAGAAATTGTTATAAACAACAGGGAACTGAAGCTTACCGTGACTGACCCCAAAGGTGGAGCCAACGTTGGTGACTGTGATGGAACAGTTTGTGGGTACACAGTGTGCAAAAATAATGGAACATGTGAAGTTGAAAACTCAGGCTTTTCTTGTTCTTGCCCGCAAGAGTGGATAGGGAGCACATGTGAACAATCAATTCACTGTTCACAAAACAGGTGTGGGTCTCAAGCTCTCTGTATTCCTCAACCTACCTCGATTTCATTTATCTGTGTATGCGCGCTAGGCTGGTCAGGTAAGTACTGCGATAGCAAAATCAGATTTTTTATAGCAAAGTTCATCGGTAACTCCTACATCAAATACACAGATCCTTATTATGGAAAAAGAGACCTCCAGTATAGCCGCATTTCTTTAAATTTTACTACCAATCAAACTGAAGGCTTAATAGTATGGATGGGAAAAGGTGAAGATGAAGATAATGATTTCCTTGCCATTGGTCTTGCCAATGGAACATTAAAAGTTGTGATTAATCTTGGAGAAAGAATCTCTGTTCCTCTAATTCATAGCAAATACTCCACCTGTTGTGATGAAAGATGGCATTTTGTTACTGTAGTTCAAAACCAAACTTGTATTAAGGTGTATCTTGATGAGGAGCTAATTCTTTTTGAAGATATTGATCCACAGAGAAAATACACTGCTTTAAACTATGGTGGCATTTGTTATTTTGGTGGGTTTGAAATTGGCAGGAAAGTCAATATAGTCACTACAGGGCTTTTTCAGAAGGAATTCATTGGCGAAATTAAAGATGTTGTGCTCTTCCAAGATTCTAAGAAGATTCAGCTAATGGAAGCAGAAGGGTATAATGTTTACAATGGAAATTAGGGAAATTAATTGAAAAACTGTTTGAGACTCTTTAAAAGTGATTAATTTCCTTTTCCTCCTGTTTCTTGTGTTAGATAGCAGTGTAAGACTTGGGAACCAACATAAGAAAGCACTTAATAAAATTGTTCTTAACTCTTTTGTTTTTTAAATGTTGACTATTAATAGCATATATAAAATGAAATCAGATGTTTTACTCAAAATTACTTATACATACTCTTTAGTATTTACTTTAAAATAATGGGAAAGTCTGCAGGTTTTTTTTTTTATTGTGCTGGAAATACTTTTGTAGACAAATAGGTAGTAATTAGCTAATAAAGCCAACAGTCACTCCAGTATCAATTGCTTGTTGCTTTATGAGAACAGACAACTTACCTGTTTCTCCAAAACTCTTAAATTTTATTAGAATGCAGAGTTTCTCTTTTGTATTTTTGTAATATTAAGGTCAAGTGTAGAAACTGAAATGGGGCGGGGGGGGAAGGTGTACTTGGGGCAAAAAGCGCATGTTTATTGTAATGAGAATTTTTAAAATCATAACATCTGTAATTACTTGTTAAGTCCACAAAGGTAATGAAGTTGTTCTCCCTCCCTTCTGAGTCTCTATCCATCGCGTATGCATTTACATAAAAGGGTAGAACTTAAGCCTGTCTTCATGCTAAAATATTACACTTGAAGAATAATTTTACGAGCAGAAAATGTATTTTACTTAATTACTGAACAGATATAAAATATGCCTGCTGTTTTTCTCCAGCAGAGGTCTCCCCTGTTTGACTACATGAAAACTTTTTGTTTTAACCATTCACAACTGGAATGTGGGAACGTGGCAGCCTGCCTACAAATAACTTCTATTCCTGACAGCTTAAAAACTAGAAAGTCTAAGAACTGCTTTGCTTTAGCTATACCGTTCTGGCTTATATTCCCCTAAATGAGATTTTGAAATTTTACTAGACAAAGGTTTTGGCCACAGTAAATTGAATTTCCATGACTGTATTTTCCATGAATTTATAATCTCAAAAGTAAATAGAGCTCTTCATATATAAATGCAAAACCTCTATTCCTTCTGAAAAAGCTCAGTTATATTCTAGTTTAGTAAGCAATAAAAACAAAATAAATCAAGTTATATTTTAATGTGCTTAAACAACTGATATATGATGGAATCTACATTTCGCATTTGACTGATGGCTTACTGTAAAAGTAAAATACTTAAATAAAAATAATAGTGATTGATTCCTATCTTTTCCTTTTTTACTTTACTATTGCTCAAAAGCACATAATAAACCATCACCTCCTTGCATGGAAATTCTCCGAATACAAGTCTTCAGTGGGTACCAATCGGAAACAAGTAACTATTTCTGATTTTTTTTTGTCTTTCCCTAAAGCAGATATGGAGCAGAGACAATAAGCACAGTAAAACTAGGTGACACACATTACTTTCCACATAACCATAACTAGTATGTAGCAATGAATGCACTGCCAAGTTACAGATGACTTGAAGATAACTAGGGGGGGGGGGGGGGTGGGGGTGGGTGATGGAACTACCCCGAGATGTTTTAATAAGGATCTGCAAACATCTTTGTGAGGTTCTTTCTATCCTCTTCAGCTGCTCCGAGCCCTCAAGCGACCAGCCTGATGCAACAGAGCTTCTTCCCCTCTTCCCAACAGGCAGCTCATGAAGCCCACTTGGCATTTGAGCTGGCTCCAGATTCTTCTCCTCTTCCAGTTTCTCTTAGGAGGGCCTTTTATGGCCATGTGATGCTGGGGAAGGGATCCTGTTCTCTCTGGGGCTCCTGGTGTACTGCCAGTTCCTCATCAGTGCACCCTGCTTTTTGTGGCCTGAGCAGTGATTCAGTGTAAAACAAGCAACAAGTAATCGGAGCACTTCCAGCTAACACGAGTGTTGGAAGGAGAGTGACTGAAGGCAACGGGGAAGACAACATCCTTTATTCCTGTAGTAGCGGGATTTATTCCCATTACACTAACTCAAATTCTAGGACCAAATCCTGGAAACTGTCACTGCTTGTTAATTTAAACTCTTAACAAAACTCTCCCTCAAGAGCTGTTTTACTGTGGCTCTCTTCAGGTTCTACATACAAGAGGCAGGTAGTAAAGCACTTGGCAAACTTGGAAAACGTTTACATATTCTTTCCAAACAAATTATTTCTGGTAGTTCTGGCAGAAAGCATTCCCATCCCTTCCGTACAGACGGTTGCAATTTTCATTGCTCCCACTTTATTTTTAGAGCGCAAATGGATGTGAACGTGAGAGACGGATTGCCAGTGGACTGGGAGTAGACTAACTTTTGAACAGGTCAAAAGAAAATCTTCACAAGCAGAGCTGCCGACTTGCAACTTACTCCAAAAACCAGAACAATGCTTTGGTGCACTTCTGTGTCTGAAGAACCCTGATGTAAGTATTTAAACACCACAACACATGCATAATAACTACCAGATATATTCAATGGCACTACTGCTATACAGACCATGGAATTAATTCGGAAAAGACTAATTTAATCACATCATGTTATCATGCTATAGAAGTTAAAAGTTTAAATATTGCTTCTATTTACTAACAAACTGAGGATTTTTTCTTTATGAATCTTCTCAACTATGAGTCTAAGAAACATTACTTAGTAAAAGTCTACCGCCTCCTTTATTCGGTACAAGATTTTTAATTTTAGTCAATCTGACCATGAAGCTACCTGCAAGGTATCCAAAGGAAATTTTACCTTAAAATATATTCATAATTAAAATTAACAATTAGTGTGTTGTTAAACTGGAAAGACCTTTCTGGAAAGAAGAGGCTTTTCTACAGCAAAGTGCAAAATGCTACATCAGTACATAAGGTCATGTACTCAAAGTGAAAAACAAAACACTGAAAAAACGGAACAATAAACCTAAGTTTTTCTTTATATAGTGGAATATTTTTGTTGTTTCTGACAGACTCAACAAAATGACCAGTGTATTTTAAGAAGTATAAGAGCAGGAGATTTTAGTTTGTTTTCAGGTTTGCCTTTTTTTTTTGGCTTTTTGTTTTGCATCAGTGGATGGTAGTCGCTACAAAATATCAATTTACTAGACATCCCAATGGTACAAACACCCTTCTGCCCTTCTCCACCCTCTTCGCCCCCTGAAACTTGAAATGACCGAGCCATGAAGTGTACAACAAACGTGGCATTCTGTAACTCAGCCTGCTATATTCATTTAGCCTACAGTTTCACACCTATGAAATCAAACACACACAGTATGTGAGAAAGTTTTATCATTTTAGAATCAAAATATCCCTTAAAATATTTACATTTTACAGTAAAAAGGATAGCAAAACACAAAGTAATGTACAAGCTTAGGTATTCAAGTTTTTGAAGCATGGAACATGGTGGGAGAAATGAATTTACTACTACAAATCATATTTTCAAGAATTTAGGGTAAAAATGTTTTCTCATTAAAACAAGTGCAGTTTAAAGCAATAACATTCGAGCAGCCCAGCCTTCCAATTTCTGGTCACAAACTGCTTCAGATGCTTAGGAAATACTTGAAAAACTAATGAAATACACTTGAATTATTTTATTGTACTACTGAATAATTTAAAAAAACTCTTCACACGACCAAGCATATTATATTTTGTTGTAATGTGTGTGGATTCTGAGGCTTTGCTACAGTCTTTAAAAACAGTGCAATTTAAGAAGAAGGTTATTGTAAGAAATTCACCTTTAAAATTATCAGAGCATCTTAAAACAGAAGAGAGCACAAATTACCAAAGGCAGCAACTATATTGCAGACTTGACTAAAGCCAACTTCATCAGCTAAGAAAATTTCTAAGCCTTTATTGCATATTAATAAAAGAAATCTTTAAAATTTTGAATATACAGCAATGTAAAATTTTTAAAAATATTAAACTCCTACTTCTAGCGATAGTTGGTATAATGAAAAAAAGGATGAGTATTGGTACATGGAGTGGTACCAAAACACAGACTTGTTTCTGCAAAACACCAACACTGAATAAAAAAGATGGCACAATCCTAGCAGGCTCTTTTTTTTTTTTTTWTACAAAGTTTTACGACATTACTCTAACAGTTTATTTAAATAGGATTTTAAAAGACTGCCTGCATCTTTTTACCTTTTGCTTTTAGTTCTGTCACTGTGGTCCCTATGTCTCTCTCTGTTCTTTTCACTTTCTCGTTCTCTATGCTTCTCTTTGCTTTTCTCCCTCTCCTTATCTTTTTCATGAGCCTGTTCTTCACTTTTAGGCTTCTCTGTCTTTTTTTCTGGATTTCTAGTCTCTCTGGGGCTTTTTCCATCAGCAGCCCTATCACTGTGTGGAGATCGCAATCTCTCTTTGTCTCTCTGTCCTTCCTCTCTACTCTTCCTCTCTCTCTCTTTTTCCTGGTTTCTGTCTCTGCGTCTATTTCTTTCAGAATCTTGCTCCCAGTATTTCTCATTGTTCCACTCTTTTTCATGTCTGTCTTTCTTTTGGTGATGGGATTCACTGTAAAATCTTTGTCTATGTTGATCATTTTTTCCTCTACTGAACCCTCTCTCCAAATGCTGTTCTTGTCTGCCCCAAGGATCGCTGTGGCGTCTTTCTGGCCTCCTGCTGTCTTTACTCTGAAAAAAATTTTCTGGCCCCAAAAATCTTGACTGTTTGTGAGCCACTGGTAGCCCTTGTGCAATGGGTCCGGCATAGTGTAGTGGCTGACCTGATAAATGAGCTACTGGTGGCCATGGCATCATTGGATTTTGAGGAAAGCCAAAGCCTGGAGGAGGAAGAAGTGGAGGTGGTAAATGAGGAGGAAATCCAAACATAGGGTTGTTTTGTGGAGGGAAGTTATGAGGTGCAGGAGCCTGAAACTGAAATCCAGGTGGATTAGATTTAGGATGCTGAAAATTCTGCTGCGGAGGTCTAACAGATGAGAAGCTGCCACTTGTAATAGGGCTCGGGACTTTGGAAATAAATTCAGAACGAGAAGAGTTTTCGGTTTCAAAATGAGATGAAGTTGCTGCTGGTCCTCTTCTAAATGAGTTCACCGTTTCAATGTTTTGCATCAGTGCATCTTCCTGTGAGTGTCTGGTATCTTCCACTTGTGATGCACCTGCGTTTTCTGCTTTTGCTGCAGTTGAACTGTACTGCGTCTCATTGGTTTGCACATCACTTTGATAGAGGTTTGAGCCCACTTCTCCAGAAGACTGTTTATTCTCTGGTTCCATTTGATCATTTCCTGAAGCATTGTGTCGGTCTTCATTTCTGCTAACATCTCCTTCCTTGTTTTCTGAAGCATTAGTCTGCTGGCTTCGTCCAGCTGCCTGTCGTGGGTCTCTTTTCAGATTAATAAATGGCGGTGATTTAGAGGTATTAGCAGTGGTACCTTCAGCAGAGCCTACATTAACGTTGCTCTCATTGGGTTTTTTCCCTGCATTTGATGAGGAAGAAGAAAAGCTGGAGTTTGTGGTCCTTCTAACTTCCTGTGCAACGTTATCCTTGTCGGGTAACTGCCGCTTTGGGTCATTTTCTTTACTTTCTTCAGTTTCTTTATTCTGTGACTGAGCAGATAAATTTGCTAAAAATGCTTCTGTGGAGACATCTGGAGGTTTTCCCTTAAGACTCAGTCCTATCAAAGATCCAGCACTTCTTGCAGAACTTGAGGTCCCTACAGCTGCTGCATCCACAGTTACAGTAGCGTTAGTGGATTCTTGTAGATCATCCAAACCAGTCTTTGCTTCACTAACTTCGGTAGTTACCTCAGCAACATCCATGTTTTCTTCTTTTAAGGTTGCTTGTTCATTTAATAACGGTATGTCTTCAACGGGACTCGCTTCTGACTTGCTGTGTTCATATACCTGCCCTGTCGTACCCAACAGACTTTGGAGAATATCATCTACTGGCAACGGTTTATTTGCTAGCTCCAGAGTAGAAGGCTGATTTTCCCATCCAACCAGGACTCCAGGAAGAAATCTGAGAGGCTTCGGTGGTTCATGTTTGGTACTTTCCACCAACGGTTCAACAACTGCTGGAACATCTTCTATATTAGATTGTTGAGGTTTATTTCTCTGCTTGTGTAGCACAGTTGTGAAGGAATTAAAAAAATCATTTTCCTCTTCTTCTTCTAAAGCCAACTCATGGTGAGAGACTTCAGGTTTGTTTGGCTTGCTTTTCTTCTCTGGTGGCAAGTTACTCAAGGTACTTTCAGAACCTTCATCCACAAAACTGCTAGTAACACTTGCAACAGCAGTAATCTGCCTCTTCATTTTCTGGCGAATTATCAATCCCAGTAATAAATTTGGTCGATGTATTTCAATCCCTGTACAAAATTGTAACAGCAATTTATCATCTCCTTATGTTTTGGTTAAGGCAATCATGTTAACAAAAATAACCCCCATGCTCTTACAATATATTATAGAAAGTATTCATTTTATGACATTTGAAATTTCCATCATTAAACATGACAAACAATACTTATAATAACCAAAAAATGTATTTCCAACATAAAAATTATGACTTCAAACACTGCAAATTAAAATTGCTTTAGGTACTACATTGCCCACTGTAACTTCCAAATACAGAATACGAGACAGTTATATAGGACGTCTAGTCACATAAGAAAAAGCACAGAAGTTAAACATCATGTTAGTCTAATGCAGCTACAGTCTGGTAACTGGTAGCAAAGCACATGAGGGGAAAAAAAAAGTAAATAGCACACTTGCAACCACAAAATCTCCTAATCAATTTGTGTTAGAGATACTTTTTCAAAGATTTACCAAGAGCGACTTTCCAAAATGCTTCCCTCATTCCAGGAAGGTGCTGTGTTTCAAGGTATACTATTAGCTATCTCTTCACTATGTATTTTGTTCTGTATAATTTAGGTTCTTGCAAAAAAATTGTGAGTTGTACCTCATCCTCTCTTCATTTCGGCCCTGCCTATCTCAAAAGAAGAAATCATCCACAAATTTTTATAACCAAAAGAAATTGATACAAAGTAACTCAGGTGTAAGCAGAGCAACAGAGAGCCATTTCAGGATCTTTTCTTCCTTGCCCACCTGTTTTTTAAACTTTCTGTGTCTTTTTTTTTTTTTTTTTTTTTTTTTTTAAGGAAGTTTGGAACACTTGAGAAAAAAGGAATTAGTGCATTTCAAATAATGAAAAATACTATTTTAAAGTTACAGTATCAATTTGGAACTCACTATGACTACTATCATAGTTCACTTGCGTCACTGAATTTATTGAGACTGTAACCTACAAAGCCACCTGGGTTAGAGGAAGAATGTCGTAAACATGAAACAAAGTTACACACAGTAATTTTTTCAACAACAACACTTGAAGGTATCAGAATAATCTTACAATGGGAAATTAATGTCTTTTCAAGGAAGCTAATATAATACTATGGAAAACTCTTGACATGTTTGAACAGAATAGCTGGCATTTTTAAATGTAATTTTCTCTTGTATTTCTGATGTAAACTTCTTTAAGTAGTGTTATGATAATAAAGTTCCAAATTCCAAGCCGTACTTACCAGGCCCATCAAAAGGCACAAGATGATGTGGGACTTTATCTGAGGAACCTAAAGGGATGAGGTACAAATCTTTCACTTGCTTCATGTTATTGGCTGCTACACCATAACGTTTTCTACTGCTGAAATAGGCAAACAACAATGCATAGGATATCTGATCCTCTTCAGTTACAGGGGTAAAGCGAACCACACAGATCTCCTGTTTACAAAAAGAGAGAGAGAAAGATGGTCAGATATGTTTTTCTATTATTTAAAAGCACAGTTCAGAGGAGGAGAAAAAGCCTCCCCAAGAAGGCAGAGAACAACAGAGGAGGCAGAAGGAGGAGAAACAGGGACAAAAATAATTGAGGAAAACTGGAGAAAACAAATAAAAAGCATTTAGTATAAAAAAATTAATTACAGTGCATGACAGAAAAGCCAACAATTTATCAGCTAGCTAAATAACAAGTTTTAGGGAAGCATGCCCGCTTCCAAGTAATTATTCCCCTCCCCACCCTTAACATTACTAGAAAGCTTTATTTTGTAGTCCATTGTGTCCGAGATATCCACTAATACCAGGGAAGACCAGTATTCAGATCCCAGAATTACAACCAAAGCCCAGCTCAGGAGTCGATGCTGGGACTGATGCTGTTTAATGGCTTAATTAATGACCCGGAAGATGGGACAGGAGACTCTCTGCAAAACTGAGATGACACCTAATTAGGGGCAGTGGTCGATACGCTGAAGAGTGTGGGCTGCCATTCAGAGGGACCTCAGCAGGCTGAAAAAATGGGCTGACCTTCATGAAGGTCAGCAAAGGCAAACGCAAAATCTTGCGCCTTGAGATGGAATAACCCCATGCACCAGGACAGGCCAGAGGACTGACTGCCCAGAAAGCAGCTTGGCATAAAAGGACGCAAGGGTCCTGGTGGACAAGTTGAATGTGAACCAGCAATGCGTCCACGCCAGGAAGGCCAACTGCATGCCGGATGTCAGAACCGGAGCAGCCAGCAGGCCAAGGGAAATAATTATTCCCTTCTGTCCAGCACTTGTGAGAGAGCATCTGGAGAACACCATCTAGTTTTGGGCTCCCCAGCCCAAGGACAACCTGCACACAGTGGGACAAGTCCAGCAGAGGACCACTGAGATGGTTTTCCATACTGTAACAGTACCGAAACAAAAGGGTAACACTCGAGACATGTGAAGTGGTGTCCAAACATTCATGATGAGTTACTGTCGCAAAGGAATACAAGTATTCTCAAATAGCAAATGACAGGTTAAGGTTAGATAGTAAGAAAATAAACACCATCAGCTGCCATCCATCCCATTTAACGTTAACTGTCAAGTTAACCTTAGTATGTCATGTATTTCACAAATGTTCCAGGGGGAAAAAAAGATCTTTAGGGTGAATAGGATATACGTTAAACAGCAAGCCTTCAATATATAAAATTCTTACCTTGGTCCCTGAAGCTTTGATTTTTTCTACATACTCCCAGACAGTGTGAGGAGATATCCTGCCACCTACTTGAATACTATCAGGTAAATCCTATGAGAAAGGACAACAGAAATCTGAATCCAACCTAAAAATTGAGGTAAATCCTTCATCCAGTATCTATTTCACATATTCAAAACATACTTAATTCTTATAGTTCTTAAATTATAATTTTAAAATATCAGTAGAATACTGATAACAGCAGCAGAATACTGCAAAACAACAGTAGAAACAAATTAATGTACATTTAAATTTTGGATATTTAAATTAGGATTTTCAGTGCAAAGTTAATAATCTGTACTAAATTAGTTATCATTCAATACTGTTCATCTGTACCTTCCCTGAAATTATTTATTTCAGTGACGTTAACTGCAAACATATCTGTAAGATCAAACTGCTATGAGAGCCCCACACCTATGAAGGAATCTAACAAACTTTCAGAATCTTAATCATGAGGGAAAAACATAACCTACACACACGTGCATATATAGACATAAACTTGTTTTTGGATATTATCGAGTTCACTATTCACAAGTAACAAAAATAGACTTTCACAATCATTTAGGAACACCTAAGAAAAAAAACAGTTTTTTGAAATAAAGCAGAAGAGTTTTAAAAAGCACATCATATTCGTAAAACAATCCTTTAGTATTAAAGGGTACTGCATGCCCTGCACTTCACTGAAGATTTACAGTGAAGTAAAGATAATCAGATTAATAGCAGACCTAAGTCCATTTAATTAGAAAGCTGATGCATCCTGTGTCACTGGCGAGAAGTAACACTGAGCCTTTTGAGCGCTCTGATCTTTATTTTATGACACAGACAACTATTATAAGCAGTTGCATCCTTTTCCTGCCTCTCAAGGCACTGAACAGAACACTACATAAACTTTTTTTTTTTTAGGGACAATTTAGTCTTACAATGGAAGGTTAGGACCAGAATTGCCACCAGATAGGCAAAAAAACCAAAAACCCCTGTTACGCAGGTTTCTGCTGTAGAAGATAAGACTTCTCTCACTGGGTCAACAGAAGCCACCAGTAGACACTTCTCTTCCAAAAATTGGTATTGACTTGTTTACTGCTTTGAATTCAAAACTGAGCTACAATTTTCTCACCTCTAATTCAGAAAATGGATGCCACTGAGGTGGTTATTTCAGTAGCAAATTTTGTCCTATCTTTCCCTGCTACTTTATACTACAGAAGATGCTCCATAATAAACAAAAAACAGTTCAACTTTTATAAAACCAGCTCTGGAAACACTGCTGCTAATCCTCAAGAAACATCTTACAGTGAGATGAGAGCAGAACATCTTAAAATATATCAAAGAACTTGAATTCTGAAGAACAATGGGTCCATGTAGGACAAACTGAAAAATACTCTCCTTACAAATACATACCCTAACCCACGTCCTCCCACAAATACTGTACTCAATACAATGATCATGCTTCACTGCCTTTCATCACTATACTATTATTAGCCTACAAGGTAAACAAGTTGCTAAAGTTAATAAATGAATTTTTCATTCTTTGCAAAGAATTCTTTGTGAATGTAAGTACCTCCGTTAAATACTCAAAAGAGCCAGAAACTGGATAAGCCTTAATAACAAACTTTGCCACTGAAGGCATATTGATAAAACCCTTCCAGATGAAATTCAGGCGTGCCAGAAACAGACTTTCACATTCCACAGTACCAGGTGTTTCTGACCTAAAAAACAACAAACAAAAACCCACTTTGTTTAGAACATGATATATCATGCAAGATCACGTAAATCATAATCTTTCTTTGCAAAAGGAATTATGTGTCATCAAGAATTTTCTTTTTCAGTTAAGCATACTTGAGGGTCAATGAAAAGAGACAGGCAGACAACCACGTTTCTCATCTTCCAGTGGAGTAGATACATGTTACGTGAAGGACCATCAGATAAGCAGCACATTAGTTCACTACTGTATCTTTTGAGAATCGAGAAGTTATTTAGTCCAAGAGTTATTAAATGCTACTGAAGAGGACACACAAACACACGTAGGTGCTGCAGACCCAGTAAGATCTTCCCCTGCCACAGGGAGGGGAGGACAAGACAACATACTGCCTGCGGGCCTATCCTCACCCCGCCTTCCTAGCTCCTATGTTTTGTTGCAATACTGTCTGTCCACCACCTGAATACCTGTGTCCCCCTTCCCTTCCCCTGTCCCACAAGCTGGCCCCTCATCTCTTCTCACCCATGCGTCACTTCCACAGCTTCTGTGAGCACCTCCTCCCAATTCCAATATCATCAGCTGTACAAATCAGCGTTTTTCCCCCCTTCAAAAAAAAGCCTCAGTTATGTCAATAAAGCAGCTGCAAGGAATAAACTGAAAGACTTAAATAATTTCACAGGACAGTGTTTCTCAGCCTGGGGGTTTCCTCATGGAAAAGGTTACAGCCACATTTCAACGTTTCCCAACTTATCATCAAAATATTCTAGGCATGCTATTAGCAGTTTTGAGCTAGCCGCCCAGTAGTGCTGTTACAGTAACACAGTAACCTATGTTTCTTTCTGTCTACACTAGAAATTACTTCTTTGAATCTTCAGCAAGCTATTCAAAAAACAAAGTCCACTGTCCTTGGTAAAGGATCCCACTGTCCTGATAAAGACAGAATTTCAGCACAAACTCCAGTCAATTCTAAATAACTGGAAGTCAATGTTTTTCTAACAACCCCTTCCCTCAAACCAGAAAAAAACAGCCTCATAAATTGCAATTCCCTCTTTAGTGCGTAGCAGTGTGTGGAAGAAAATGAAGAGAGCGCTGACAGCAAATATGGCAAAACATCAAACAAGCTGCTGTTAACTGTCATTTCTAGAGAAAGTGTTGCTTTGAAATTTGAAACTAGCCTGATTTATCAGTGTAAATGCTCTGTTTAGAGAAATCTCAAACTCCCTAGCTTTATGTATACGCATATACAAACACACACACACTCATTCAATTGCAGCACTGTACATACTATGTTCCTTAATAGCAAAATACAATATGAAATCTATATTCTGACTTTTTTTAATATGAACTCAGCTGCCTTTTTAGGCCTTGTTGCACCAGAAAACCTTAGGTAGTTTACTTTTCCCCAAAAGAAAATGTGATAATCAGAAGTTTGTAATCACCACAATATATGTACTATTATTTATATAAATGCATAGCACCATTTCCTCCAGCAGATAACCCCATTCCTAAGAAGAGGTGTACAACTTCAAGTACACAAATGGATTAATGAAATGCCATTAAAAAAATTAACTTTAGTCATAATAGCTTAACAAGACTAATAACGTCCCTCATTTAAAAATACTGTTTCTACAGTTTATATTACTTTGGGAGAGGCGTGAATGATGATTTGGATGAGTCTTGCTTATCATCTTCCAGTAATTCTGAAGCTAAAATACTTGATGTTGAAGAAAGCGCGTCTGCAATGCTCTCTGCTTCATTGTCTGACTGCTTCCGTGCAACTCCAACAGACACTTTCACTTTTTTCGCAGAAAGATCATCAGTAGGTGGTGCCATTCGGCCTGCAGAGAATCACAGAATCATAGAATCATTTAGGTTGGAAAAGACCTTTAAGACCATTGAGTCCAACCGTTAACCAAGCACTGCCAAGTCCACCACTAAACCATGTCCCAAAGCACCACATCTACACGTCTTTTAAATACCTCCAGGGATGGTGACTCAACCACTGCCCTGGGCAGCCTGGTCCAACACTTGACAACCCTTTTGGTGAAGAAATTTTTCCTAATATCCAATCTAAACCTCCCTTGAGGCAACTTGAGGCSATTTCCTCTTGTCCTATCGCTAGTTACTTGCAAGAAGAGACCAACACCCACCTCACTACAACCTCCTTTCAGGTACTTGTAGAGAGCGATAAGGTCTCCCCTCAGCCTCCTCTTCTCCAAACTAAACAGTCCCAGTTCCCTCAGCCGCTCCTCGTAAGACTTGYTCTCCAGACCCTTCACCAGCTTCATTGCCCTCCTCTGGACACGCTCCAGCACCTCAATGTCCTTCTTGTAGTGAGGGGCCCAAAACTGAACACAGTATTCGAGGTGCGGCCTCACCAGTGCCGAGTACAGGGGCACRATCACTTCCYYACTCCTGCTGGCCACACTATTTCTGATACAGGCCAGGATGCTATTGGCCTTCTTAGCCACCTGGGCACGCTGCCAGCTCATATTCAGCAATATTTTTTATTTTTTATTAAAGAAACGAAAGAGGACTTCCTCTTGAAGACATGGAAGATGCACCAAAAATATTACATCTTGCCATTGAAGTGGGATAGGATAAAGAAATGATACAGTTTATACATATTTATACAATGTATAAATTTATACATTATATATATTTATACAATATTATACATAAATATTGCTACTGTAATGGGATAGGATGAAGAAATGAGGAATCAACAATAGCATGTACACCCATTAAAGGGATTTCTTTCTCTGCAGTCTTTTTTTTAAATAGAAGACAACTTTATGCCAATAGCCTATCATTTTGTCTCTTTTGTAAATTATGAAGTAAAATACTGCTTCCACATCTTTGTCAGCAAACTAGGGAAAAAAAMCCATTTATTTACATTCTTGAGGTATGCTGAGATTTACAACTGCAAAGCATTATGCAAGTATGATATATTTATTTTGACATGCTTTTCAAAATTACCTATGCAGATTTTGCAGTTAAGATCGAAGAGATGATTTTTATGTTGACTTGTGGTGTCTGGAGATGCAGATTCATTTATTTCTTTATCTTTTTCAGCTTCCTCTGACTTCTCAAACAACTTCATATTAGGTTCCTAAGAAAAGTCAAACTCATTTCAGTTAGCCTTTTTTTCCTCTGTTAATATTCCTAATATTGCTATTCACATTGCTTAAATATTTTATGGTATTTTCTTCCGTTCAGACATAAAACTCTCTCTTCAGCTGTATAGCCTAAAAGGCTATCACAAAATCTACAAATGCATTAAAAGAATGAATTGGTATTCCTAAATATATTTTAGCTAAGATTTAGAGTATTTTCTACTATTGCCAGAATTCATCATATACAACATGGAAAAAACAAAAAACCACCAGGCCCAGAAGTGAAAGCCAATGAGGATAAAAGAAAAATTAAACTCAAAACAGACCTAACATATAATTACAGATCTGAACAACAAAATCATAAACAAACCACTTTACCACCGTATTATCTATGAACTAAATACACTGAGTTGCCATGCTGTCTTTTCTACCTGAATTTCCATAACTTCCTCTTGTTCTTTTATTGGTGTTTCACTTTCAATTTCTATTTCTCCTTTGTGAGTAATTTTTGTGATAGGTCTTCTTTCAACCTCCCTCTGTTCTTTCTCGATCATTTCAATTGTCTGTAAAAACAGGAAGTTATTTATATTTACTTCCATATAATAACACTTGGAAATCCACAAATAGAACAACAGAAAATAGGATTGTAATTAGGAAACCCTCTAGGAAAAAAAGAATACACTCTTATTTTGCAGGTGTCAAGTAGTTTCATAAAGCAAATGCACAAGCAGCTGGTCTAACTCCACCTACAGTGCACTGAGTACTTACCAGGCATATATTCAAACAAGTTATAAAGCAGACCTTCAACACTAAATTTAAAGATAGATAATTCTGATTTTCCAAGAGTTTAAAAAAAAAAAAAAAAAAGCATCAACTTTTTTCCCATAATAATAGGGACAATGTAGGAAATAAATACGTATAGATTTGTATCGTTTTTCAAGAGCTAGTTTTTGAATACATAAACCTAACACTCTACCTCAATAAAAACATTTAACTGTATTCTTAAAGTAATGGATGTGCTAATTCTGATCAGCGCTGCTGCTTTGCTCTGCTGCAAAAAATAAAACATAAACCGTTACTTCTAACATTGCTTCTTAAAGCACATTTCTACTTCTTAAACCAGAAACAGTTTGTGTTGGCTGTCCCCAATAATTTAAGCCTGGTTTCATAAGGAAACAAGGATTCCATAATTGCTTTATCTGTCTGCCAAATACCTACAGTTACTTTTGAACACATTGGGAGAACTTCAGAAAAAATTAGTACGTAGTCTCATAGTCTTGCTTAAATACGAAAATGAAACATACAGTCAAATGATACATTACTATTTATTTTACATGTTGTATTCCATTTCAAATTCTAGAAATTTTAAAGTATTTCTCTGAAATATTTAGGACCCTTCAGTAATTTTTGAGCAGCATACGCTTTTGTTTTGAAGCTGTTCCACACAGCCGTGGAATATTATTTTGTGTGGTCTGTTTTCAGTATTTTATTGATGTTTATAAAAATAAATGTAATGAAGATGTACTACAAAAGATGGGCTTTAGATAGCTACAGAATAAACAAACTTTTCATGCCTTTCTAGGCCCTCAAAACAACTTTGAGATAATAGAATAATTCAACAACTGGTTTTGCATAGGAACTAGCAAAAAGTTGTCATGATTCATAAACAGGTCTAGTCGCAACATGCAAAGAAAAGGAAAAAACCAGGAATAATTAATGTTGCAATGGAAATTGCAGTCTCTAAAACAGCATCCCACTGTACTGAATCAGTTATCACTGAACATTCTTTCATTCTGAGCACACAGAATTCAAAAGGATGAATTTCCATCTATTCTATGTTACACTACCTACTCATTAATTTTTTATGGGAAGTAATCTGATATAACCCACAATTCCTAGTATGATAAAACCCAAACACAAAATGCATACCAGTTAACACTACCCAAATTTTGTGCCTTTCAGTTCTATGAAGTGGCATAGAAATACCAGAGGTTCTGCCAACAAATCCAGGTGTTTTAAACTTGGAAACTTGAAGCTGTAAACTGGACATTTCTAAGCAGCTGCAGTTAACTATCATTCGACTAACTGCCCAATAAACATGGTAGTATCTAAGAAAAAGGCATCTTCTATAAAAATAATACAGCTCCATATATTCCTGCTTCTCCTTCTAAATTGTCAACACAGCTATAAATATAGTGTGACTTTCTGTTTCAAAAAAAGTAATGCTCTAACCTAATAAACTTCCTACACTTTGTTGAGGTGGTGGGGTTTTTTTTTTTTCCTTTAGACTGCTTTTCAGACTGGCAGATCAAGTTTTCAGCTTCAGGTTTACTTCTTGGTGGGCTATTTGTCATGCTCCATCAGTATGTAAGTTATAAACAACACCAGTTCAGTTTGGTTTGTCCAAAAAGATCTCTATCCTTTTCTAAGAAACTGGTGTCTATAAACCTCCAGCTAGAGCTTTAAAATCTTGTTGGAAAGAAGGAYAAAGAAGCCTTCACTCTTGAGACAGAAGAAAGAAAGAGCAAGCAGCAACCAAGTTGCACGGCAAAGGAAAATGCATGGTTTCCCCCTTTCAGGAATCTACTACACTTCTTTCACTTCTGTCCTAACAACCCCATTGGGTTCTGAATACTAAATAAATTATAGAGATCCTCCACATTAGTCAGAGTTGCTTTGTGCAACATGCATTCTGTTCTTTTTACATACGCTTAACTTGAAAACAGAAGTTAAATATGCTTAGGCAGTCAACTAAACAACATAAGTTGACAAATCTCACGTGTCTGTTTTCTCTCTGTCTCCAAGCAGCCAGTTCTTTGGAAGCCAGTTCTTCTGGGCTCATTTTTATTAGATGGTCTGGAGTAACCTCTCCTTTCAGTACTTTCTTAAATAATATCTAGAAGAAAGAAGAAAAGGTTACTACTGCTATCAAGACAAAAACAGCTCGCAGCAGGAAATAAAGCTGAGAAGCAACATACAACATACTGTGTACAGCTATATGGATCATGTAGTTCTGTAATTGTCTCCCACTGTAGGAAGCAGTACTAGATTTTACAACATAAAAAGCTTAATTCCAGAGCTCCATTTATTCTACATAACAGAATGTATCTACATATACCCTTAATGCTCAGATGTATAATTAACTGTTGTTCCAAAGGAGGAAGCAAGTTTATGCCCATTGCAGCAGTAACTCGGACTTTTTTTTTTTTGTAAAGGTGCAAATCCCCTGTATTACACAGCAGAAAGAAGCTAGTATTAAAGAGGATGTCTATGCTTCTTGACTGACTGAATTCCCAGGGTAAAAAAAACCCACATAATTTAGCAGTATAAGCAAAGAGAAGCCAGTGACAGAAGTTAGTCTGTTCATATAATTCACAGTTGGCTAATTGTAATAGTAAAATACTATAGACAAAGCAACTTGATCAGAATAACTGATAAAAGGACAGAAGATAGAAGTTGAGGAGGTGAGTATGATGTTGAATAATGGCCTCATAGAAAGCAGAAAAGAGAGTGAAGACCAAGCTTGAGAAATCTGGGTATGAAAAAGCACAGTGAGACAAGCTACTGGACAGAAACAAAAATAAGTGCAGTAAGCAGGAAAGTGTTATGGGGCGGGGGGGCAGGGACACCCAAACAACAGATCAGTGGTGAAGGCAAACACTTAAACTAAGCAAGCTATATCCGTTACACTTTGAAACCCCACTATAAAAAGTACACTGGGAGCAAGGAGATGAAGAATTAATGATGGGGAACAAGCAAAAAAGAACACAGAGAACACTGACTGCGCAAGAAGACAAACAACATCAAAGAGATGAGGAAACCTACAGAAAAAAATAACAAACAGGATAAACTGTGAAAGGATTAATAATGTATCTTCATAGAAGACTGTTCTTTTAATCTACGGCAAATAAAGGATTTCTGTAAAGCACGACAGACAAATAATACATACATTATTTTTAGGATCTTTTAGATTGAACATTAAACTTCTGTATTTGTTCTTATACTTTGAGTCAGTGTCCCGAAAAAAAGAAAACAGCTCTCTTTCAATCCTTGTGGCAACTTTTGCTGCTCTCTCCTCAGGAATCTTTAAACTGGAGTCTGTCAATCTGTGGGAGAACACAAGGGAAATTACCAAATGCTTCCAAATAATTAATATTTTTTTCTCTGCCTTCCGAAAGAAAATACTTACAAACACAAATTAATAATTTCATTTAATAATGTATCTTTACCTTTTCATCAGAATTTCCTTAAGAGACTGCTTGACACTTTGTCTTATCTGATCAGCAGAAGGTTTGGAAGCTGGCACCGCTGGCAGGTGTGCTGCACTAATGGGTCCTTTCTCATTTTTCTTTTTCTTAATTTCTTGTTTCTCATAAACACCTATCAAAACACAGAGAGTTAAAAATTGTAAGCTACTCAAGCCACTGCTATAACCTTTTACTGTTGCTAGATGTCATGAAGTTTTGTTTTTAAACTGCTAAGAATTGACCTTCAAGGAGAAGGAATGGACTCACAGGGTTGTTGTTGTTTTTTTTTCTTATTTGGTCTGGATTTTGTATTACATAGATTAATCCAGAAAAAACTTCCTTAGCAGAAACAAACAGGACTTTTGCTCTTTGACTTAAGGTATTTTCTTCTACACTGAACCAAGATGACCAGTGCTTATTGGCTTGATCTTAAGTAGGATTTTTGACTCTGAATTCTTGTAAAAGCATAGATTAATTTTTCAATGAGTAAACTGAGAAATAATATACTGGAAAGCACTTAATATAAGCATATTAAACTTCACTTTAAAATCGCATTTTTCATTGAACTCAGCATTTCTGTATCTGTTAGCCATCAAAATTATTGCAATTATAATAATCTCAGCTTCTGATTCAGGTAACAGACAATCTTAAACAAGGGCATTATAAGGTTTGTGTCGTAAATAATACAAATAATGGAAATTTCTAATAAAATTAAAATCGTGAAAGCAAAAACCCCAAATTCCTTCAAACTTCCAATTTTCAGAATGTCAACTGAAAGCTCATTTGTGTCAGCACGTGAACATGTCACTAATTTAGAGCAGTAACCTTCTATTTATGAAAGCAATGGGAAATAAACAATATTAATTTATTCACTTTCTATTCTGAAAAAGGAAACAAACTGAAGACTGATAAAGATCAACTTGAGTGTTTGATGGTAAAAAGAAGTATTTTTTTATTATTACTTTCACCTATTGAGTGGAACTTAAAACGCATTAATACCAGAAGCAAACTAACTACGTTTTCAAGTAGCTATAAAAAGACAGATTTTCTTTTCTGTTGGGCAGACTGTGTGGGTGGATCATCAACCCTCTCATTAACGTGACTATGATCCTAATCCAAAATTACTGATTTCTCCTTCCTCACTAGCAAGGTGGTACAGACCTGAGACAGCTGTTTGCCATTCTGCGCTGTGATCTCAAGTATGAATATGCTAGGCTTATTAAGTAAAGCAGCTCTAATAATGCTTTTATTTGCTCAATATACTTTTTTGCTCATCTCCTCCTCAGAAGGAGGATGAAGAACTGGACTAAAATCTTTTCAAAGCTGTAGCCTGAGGGGATCAGGGGAAATGGAAAACCTCCACACGCCAGCAACATTTCGGCAGTTTCAACCATCTGAAAACAGTCCCGTAACAGGGGAGTGATGGGCAAGATTAGCAATAAACAATGCCGCTCTAAGCATAATTCAAAGCAGTTAAGAGATTAAGACAAGTGTGCTGCTTATTAATTTTATGCTAATTGTCCTAAATAAGACTGCCAAGCCTCCCCTCTGTTAAAAAAAATTTTTAAGATTAACTTCTATTTTGAAATTGTCGTTGTAAAAATCTTTTTGTCATCTCCTAGTTCAATTAATATATTTTAGAACAATTCAATTATTTCATGGATGCCAAAGACTCATTTCACTCCGTGTAATTCGCAGTTAAAAAGGTTGTCAATTATTTTGTGACTCAGAATTTCAAAGTTGAACAACAATGTATCTGAAATCTAAAAGATACCATTCAGTATAAAATACTTACATTTAGATTTACATTTAACCCTTACATTTTCAATTGTTTTCTTCCACCAAAAAGAGTTTCTAGAATGCATCAGCATTGGCAAAAGACCAGAAGAGCAGATTACTTTTTTTTAGACAAGAATTCAAAGCTTGAGTTTAGGAGTTAAAGACAGTTCTCACACAAAATCTCACTACCTTGGCTGCTGAGATTTCAGTCCCAAATGACAACAATTTCATATTACCATGATCTTAGAAGAATAATGCTTCCTGGAAGGGAGCTGGGGAGGGGACAGAGGTTGCTGGGAGGGGAAATACGTCCCTTCAACCTTTCAAATAAAATTTAGATGAAAATCTGATGGCTCAGTGTGCAATATGATGTTCCCCTTTGAAATGAGTTGATACAATTATTTGTCAATCTGTGCAAAAGACATCAGTAAGTCAAAGTATAATTTATATAGCAATTAAAACACTTTTATGTACATTAAGTATTTCATAGTATTTTATGAAAGAGTATTTCGAAGTTTTCTGCAATGTGAAATAAAGTTTAATACAGAGATGTCTGTGTACTTTTTCTCCCATTCTTGATTATGTGAGCATCCTGTACTATTCAAACAGGAAACATTCACACATCTACACAGGAAACATTTACCTCCTAAATAAAATTTAAAAAGAAATGAGACAAAGATCATAAACATCATGGGAACAAACAGCTCTTCATATCACCATCACATGTGGTTTGAAAAACTGATACTATAAAGAAAGTCATCATTCTTCACTGAACATAGATGTGAATTACAGCGTGGAGTACTTCACCAAACCTCACTACCTGATTTCGTGGACCTTTCAACCACACTAAGGGACTCTTTACTTATTTTTTCATTTTTATCGTCAGGGGACCGCCGAGGAATTACAGCAGTTTGTGATCCTTTTCGAGCAGGAACATGTTGCCCTTTTTTAGTATCCGAGTCTCTGGACTCTGACAAGTTCTTCCCATCACCAGATTCCTGAAATAAGCATTTACACATTAGCACACTACTGAATGCTACAATGAACCACTACGTAATTACCACACATTTTTCCCATTTTTTTTAAGTATACTGTATAATGAATTCCCTGGATGTATGCACCATCATATAGTATTTTCTACAAAGTTACTGAATAATATCCCAAATTACTGCCAAGTATTGCTTAACAATCTCTCTGAAATATTGGCTGAAGACACATCTCAGGCAGTTTGCAGTTAAGCTCTATGCTGAAAACCACTATGTTTTCAGCTATTTTAAAAGGTCAGGGATACCAACGAACATCCCTTAACCAGTTTTAGCCATGTATCCACAGGAAGTCACTTACGTTTAGAAAACACACGTAAACCAAAATTAAACAGAATAGCTTACGTGTCAGAATTACAATAATACTATTCAGAAATAAGACAAAAAGGATTACTGATGACTAAGTCATGATGAATATGACACTATATACTAAAAGACTCTAAAGAATTCTAATAAAATCATCTCACTGCTCTTGCAAATTATCCTTTGGTTAGTAAAATGACACACAAAGAAAGCAGAAAGGCCCTAATTAAAATTTTAGGCATTTTCTTCTACATACAATCTGAAGTTAAAACAATCAAAACTAAAATACTGTTTTCATATTGTTTTACAGATATTTAAAAGATCTGTGGTTTATATCATACAGCAAATTGACAGACATCCTGTAGAAGTGTTTAGAAATCTGAAAGAAAAATGCATGAACTTCTTCACCATTTCTATATACATCTATATACATAGGTGTATATACACACACGCATATGATGTGCACATAACCCTGCTCAATATAAGAGGAGATTGGCAATATCATCTCGAAAGAGTCAAGCCAGTTAGAAAATGAAGTAACTCTGAAAATAATAATGGAGAAGTTTTATATTAGATTCACAAAAATGTTGAAACATGGTATTTAAAAGTGACAGGGGGTTAGGAGGAAACTCCTTCTACCCCCAATAATAAACCAAAATTTAAGCATTAAATAAGACTCACCCGTCTGAATATTTTGACTTTGTGCTTCCCAGCGTCCTCCGTTTGCTTTGCTTTTTCGGTTGTTACATTTAGATTACAAGTAGGTGTTTGCTTCGACATCCCTGGTTTTTCACACTCAATTGCTTTTTCTTCTCTATGGATTTCAAGTTTCACTTGAGTATCTGGTACACTTTGATCAAAACACTCCATTTTTTTGTCTTCTTCAGCACAGCATTTCACACACACATATTCTTTATCTTCTTCACCCATCTGCTGCGCTTGAGAAAGACTCAGTCCAACGCAATCACCATGAAACCAATCATCACATCTACCACAGCCTACCATAAATCTGGGGGGGGAGGGGAAACCAAACAAAAAAACCATGTTAGTGTATAGACTACAAAAGAAGATACAGCAAGTTAAGCAGAATGTTCTATACTTGTCTTCATTTGTGCATCTCAACAATTCTTTCTTACCTGGTAAGTGATTTTCTTTGTAGCTTTACATCCATCTCCAGCCTTACGACATGGTATGATCTTCCTGAGAAACAGGTTTTTTGCCTTTTTGCCTTTTGCTATAGTCCAAGAGAGTATCATAACCTCATTATGTTTTTTGTAACCTGCCCCCAAATCCTACCAGCAGGATTTTTTCAGACTACTATTAAAAAAAAAATTGATAGGAATATAAATAAAAAAACCAAAACCCCAAAATCCACAACTCTCAAAACCAATAAACTTCTGTTTGAAAAGATTTCAAAGACTTGAAAAGAAAGTTCTTTCAAGAGCATATTATCCTTGCTTTCCTTCAAATATGATCATCATCCTTACAGCAGAAATGTATCAACTGCAATCTTCCACAGCAGTAAAGAGATGTTTGAGCGTTTTGACAAATATGATCAGTACAGAAACATCAAGATATTCTAAATGAGTTGGTATTTTACATCACATTCCTTAGACCATTATTACTGAATTACTAGTGAATACGGGGCCAGGAGTTTGGCTCCCAACTACACCTGGCTAGCTCGCAGTGACTGTTTGGCTAGTTTTAAACAAAGGTACATGCCACTTTTGTGTTGCTTAGCTATTTTATTCAGAGCTAACAGTTATTTCAAGACTGTTTCAAACACTAAAATGAATGTAACTTAAAGGACACTTTTCATCTCACAGTCACTTAAACGGTTTCATTGTTTTGAAAGTAAAAGTAACTTTAGGTACAGATAATATTTTCAAAGTGTTGTAAAGATTACTTGGTCTAAAATAAAACTGTAATTTCTGACTATTTTGCAGAAGCATTTTGAAAGCTTCATTAGGTATCACTAGTACCTAATTGCTCTGAAAGGTACAATTTCCAGTGGAACTATTTTGGAAGGATGTGGAATTTCAAAGTTAGACAGGTTAAACACCCTCAATAAATCTTTTTCAGGAGACTTAATTGATAGTAATTATTTTTTACAATCCGTTCTTGTAATAACGAATCTAGCATCATTACTAAAGATCTGCTTTCAAATGATGTAGGAAGATCTCTTGCATTATCCACTTACGTACTCCTTCCCCTTTTATATGTTTTTTTGTTTTATACTTACGTAAAATATATTAAATATATGTACTATGATATATATTGTCTGGATGAAGAAAATCCAGAAAGACTGCAAGTGTATTACGAAAAGTGCGAGTGCTTTGTTAATACTGAAAAATTTACTGAATTATTAGTTTTTAAATTCCATAGCAGACAGACCCAATTTAAGAAGTAATTCAATGAAACGCTGGTTGTTTCAGCAATATATTCACAAGCTAAATACACTGACCTGCAAACCCTGTTTCTTTAATACCCTATAAATCTCTTTCATAAGATGATTCTAAGGAAAATGTATGTATGTTCCTACATTATTAGGCTAGGATCTGCTATCTGCTGACTTACCTACTTTGCAAAACCATACAAATATTACAGAATGTGCTTAGAGGAACTCTTATTCACCAGAACTGTAGATGAACACTCCAGATGGTTTGATGCAGCTACTACATTCAAGAAAGTATAGGTATCTCAAGAGACGAAATATCTATTTAACAGCAGGTGTTTGAAACACAAGGGAAGGAAAGAAAACATTGTGGCTTTATGTTCTGTCCTTGCTTACTCAAAATAAATCAGGATTAAATTCTGCTCAAGTAAATAGCATTTTGATGCAAAATGACTGTGAGAAGCTTTAAAGCTCCGGCAGTTTGAGAAAAAGGGCATTTCCAGCTTCACTAGCCTATGATGCCGTTTGCTAGATTTGAATAAACCACTTTTTAATCTAGTTTGTGAAGAAAACTATTTTCTCTTTTTTAATTTTCTTTTTTCTGAGCTGCAAGTACATTTTGGCATTAGTCATGACTAGCAAACAGTATCTGCCCATCTATTTCATAGTTTCAATTAGGAAGGCAGAGGTTCCTTCATGTTTTGTCAGTACCTCAATCTTTTCAGATCCATGTTCCAGCAAAGTGACGATATGAGAAAGGCAACATTAGGGGACAACTGCTTCTCACGGTCTTGCCAGAGTAATACCATAACATTCATAAACACAACAGGAAAACAAGAGAGAAGCAATGCGACTTTTAACGCAAAGATGACTGCTCCTTTCTGAGACCCTAGAGCCAAACACATGATGGCAGGAAATACAGCGCAAGTGCCTATTTCACAACTGGAAGGATGCATAAGAGGATGCTTTACATAGGATACATCTCACACAACTGCAAGAAAATATTAGTAAAGCTTTGGGAATACTGAAACTGGTTACAAAAATTCCAGACCTCAGATTTTCTACACAGCTGAAATAAGATCAAAGCATACAGTCAAGTGCTTCTTGCTTAAAGGATATTTTAGTGTACTAATGAATGAATGCCTTTTGGTTAGAAATAGAAGGAAACCAAGAATACACTGTCTTGAAGCCACAACTACTACTTGATTTTTTTATTAAAAATATATGTACTTTTTCCCCTGCTTGGAAATTCAGGCATTGGAGACTAATTTGTTAAATGAGCAAGGCAGATTACAACCTTTAGCAACCAAAACAGAATTTTGATTATTTAGAAAACAGACTAAATTTGCAAAAAAGCAGAGATGAACTCCAGAGACTAAAATACACAAGATGCTGCACATCTTCAACTTTAAATTGACAGCACACGGAATTTTTCAGCTTAGCTTAGACATAGTAAGTGGGCAATAGGGATAGTGTATGATGAGTAAAGCACCAGATAGGCATCCAGTCTTACATCTTTATTTTCAGGTCTATTTTAAAAAAAAAAAAAAAAAAAAAAAAAAAAAAAAAAAAAAAAAAGTAGTAAAAAACCTATAATGAATTCGGCTCAGAAACAGATCATTCTTCACTAAAAATATACACCAAGACAGACAGATGTCATTCAAGCCATCTTAAGCAAAGTACTGAAGATGGAATATCCATTTGGCTTCATTCCAGTCTTCACAATAAGGTTTCAATTACACTATATTTAAACACACAATAAAACTTCAGAATTCAGGATTCAGAAACTAAGACTACAAAGAGAACCTGGAAATGCCCATGAAGCCTGTAGTATAAAACAGAATGTAGTGTTTACAATTGTCTTGCTTAAACCTAGTTATACAAAATGGTAATAAAAATATTGGTGCTGCCTGCCTAAAAAAATCCACTATTTCTACTAGTATTTTTACACTAGTCAACTGCAAGACTGTGACTTCTGAGGCTGGGAGAGAACATACTGATTTTGATACCAGTAATGTAAATAATCCTTTTTACCGTAAGGCCACTTTTACATCTTTATCTATTTCACTCATCTGCACACAAAACACAGTTATGATTTGTAACAGCAATTACAATTGGGTAACGGGCAATGCTCAAAGACTAAAAAGGGGAGTCAAGGGAAACTGAAGCCTGGCTTGAAGTATCAAGGATGTCCTCTTGCACAGCTGTCAGAGTTGTTACCGAAGAGGTTCTGATATCTTGGACTATTAAAACACCAAAGTTCCTGACTGTAGATTGCTTCAAGTTTGAAGTGCAGAAGTTTTACCCATGTTGTAAGGCTGGATTGGAAGATGTAAAGCTGAAAGAGAAAGAAAAATGTGTTTTAAAATATTAAAACATGCCACATTCAATAACAGAATTGCTTTCACTGGACTTTAATATAAAAACAAAATTTTGTTTAAGAAAAATCTAAAAAGAGCTGACAGGTGACAGCAGACAGTACTATAGTTCATTGGGACCTTTGCACAGAGTATGATATTGTTTCATCCCTTTCAAAGAATCCTCTTGGTAGTCCACACATCGGCATGAAAAGACACACCTTAAAATCAGAAAGTAATAGGTGATACATAAAAAGAGAGAGACAATAATTAATGCAAACCTTCCACAATCTCTCTTAAGATTGGGAGATTTTCTTTGGTGTGTTATTTGTAGTAAATTAAATTCATCTGTTAGATGAAAAAACTCAGGCTTCGACCATTTATTTTCAAAATATACAGGCCATGTTTTAAARTTAATTTACATACATTCCATTTATGTAACAAAAGCAAGTTTCCAGAGTAATCCATTACTGTGAAATAAGATTTTACAAGTAAAATGGGCAGAAACCATCTTATTCATAAAACAATTGTTTGTTGTAAAGCTATACTTATGAGTAAAATAAAAGACAAAAAATTGGGAGCTGTCAGAACAGTTCAGTGTGGGCCAGTAATCAGCATTTTAAGATTAACTAATAATGTAAGGTGCATTGCCACAAAAAATCATTTACTTCAGAAATAATTGCCTCTCTTCAGTCCTTTGCATTTGTGGCACATCGCATAGGGGAAACACTGCAACAGGACTCAAATCTTAACAAAAAAACCTGCAATACTTACCCTATTCAAAAGGACACCCTAACCCTGAACTCACCTAAGAGGAGTACAACCAATGTTCATGAACTTTTTAAAAGTTTTTAAAGACTTAAGTATTTAAAGCATATCCCACATCTGCATTGTCCACCAATCTTCTATAAAATTTGTTGTAAATTTCTATTAACATTACAACTGTGTCTCAGCTGCACTGATGCTACAGTCCAGTCAACATTAAATCAGAGACACTGCATGCAGGCAAGTGTTTTTCCTTCAGCTAATAAAGGTGTTACTAGCAGAAGAAGGAACAACGAGGGACAGGCTTTACCAACCCGCACGATTCCCACAGGAACTGAGGAAGATATTCACGGCAGCTTTAGCAGAAGCCTATGTTCCACATCAGTGAAGTAGTACGGGCTCGATTCAAACCTCAAGTGAAACGAGTGGTTGTCAAAATTTGCACTACCTTGTTATCTGAGCATATACACATGAGCAGTTTCTCTTGTTTGCTTTTTGTACAAGTCTAACACAGGTAACTAATGATTTTTCAGGTTTTGATTTTCTAGAAACAAGAACAACTGATCTTCAAAGAAACACTATCAGCGGATCTCTTTACACAGAATTTGCAGCATAGGAAAGAGACACTGCAAACTTATTTCCCAAGTATTAAATATCAATAACCCATCTTTTATGTAATATAAGCTTCTTTTTTTCCTTAAAGGCATATTTTCCCTTGTTTTTCATGTTACACGAACCTCTCCAAAAAGGAAGCAAGCAGGAACACAGGCAACCCTATGCTCTCTGAACTAGAGGTGAATGCATGAAACGTACCCAACGAAACAGGAAAAATAAAACTGAACTTCCCAAAACCCTGAAAAAATGGATACAATACATCTCCTAACATTAATCACAAATCTGTAAGGGCGGGGGGGGAGGGGAAGGGAAGCTTCATTACCAGTGGATTCTACCCACATGTTGCATCTTGCAGTATCAGGTTCATACGTTCTATAAACTGTGTATTTACACACATTTTATAAAACTATGTATTTTAGACAACCCACACTAGCCATTTTCCTGATTCACTAATGGTACTAGTATTAATAATAATCCCACCAATACTGCAGAGAAGTAATATAATCCATATAAAAAACTACTAATAAAATGGTACAGCTGTACATAYAAAATACAGTGGAGTCCTTCCATTCTTTAATTATACATTACAATGCTATTTTGCTTATACTGTCATTCAGTTTTTCTACAGCTGTGGCTGGACATGGATGATAGCTTTTAATGCTGCAAGGCTTTTCACAGCAGAAGAAAGCAGTAACAGAGGCAGAAAACTTAAAAGCATCATCCATGACTGTAAATTGATGACATCTTGCATAATCTGCAGTTTAACATACTCATACTATTCAATGAAAATGTACTAGAACTAAGGCATCATAATTATTCTAATTACTGTTTCTTGTGAAGAATGTTGTCACAACAATGATTCATTTGCCATATATGCATTCACCCATAAAAAAAAAATGCACATGTAACTTAAGGGTGGTTATAAGTTTGGAGCCTTAATCTCCTTCCTCAACCATGCTCTTTTGTATTGGCTGTACAAATTATATGATCACCTGGTTCCAAAATAGTTTACTGAATTATCAGCACTATTTTCAAAAAATAAATGTCCTAATAATCTTTGCTACAGGAAAAAACAGTTTTCAGATTTTTTTTAAACTTCATCCATCAGTCAAAGTAATTTTCTGTATTACAGTTGTGCAGAATCTTTTTAGTGACTATGTGTATGCAAGAAATCAGGAACACTATATTTTTGCTAAATCAACTCCTGCACTTTCCAATTAATTGCCTTTTACAATATAACTAACTTTTCCTCTATGTTAAAGCAGAGTTGAAATGTGAGGAAAAAGAAGACCATAAATAAAACTCTGGTCCTGCATCACTTAATTTTTCTGTGAGCTCTGAGGTGGCCAGTCTGTGTCTGACCACACAAACTGCATGATCAAATCCCAAGCAACAACAACAACACACCACAGAAAAAACCCCACAGAACAACAACAAAAGAGAATGCCCAAACTCCCACAGCCTATTAAAAAAACCTTACTAGAATTGTAGAAATCAAAAGAGGAAGTCACCAGCAACAAATTAAAGCTACAAACTTCCCTCGTGATATAATGCTTTCTAGAAAATTTGCTTAGAAACAATATCTCAAGTTACGTACTGTGAATTATTAATCAGAAATTAGTGGAACTTCTTCCAGTAAAGAAGAGAGAGTGAAGACAAGGGAGACAATCTGCAAAACATCAGTTAGGTTTTGTCTATCTGTACAAGAAAGGAATGAGTTCAGCCCTCCAGCCTGCAGAGAACTTGAACATCTACAGTGAAAACTGGAGAAATTTATAATACGAGCCCTTACATCAGAAGGATGCATATGATGCATACAAGAAGAAATCTTACATTAGCAGATTTCTCAATGTCTGCAGAGCTACCATCTTCATCTAGCTCTATGCCAAGAAATTAAACGTTATTTTTTTCTTCAACTATCTTTAAAGATCTTTGATCTGTCTTCAGAAAAATAACTATTGTTTGTGACAAAGCTTAGTATTTTCAACATCACTTGAACTCATTAAGAAGTTCAGGTAGTAACTTCAGCCTGTAACATTTTTCTATGTGATATGCATATCCATACACATACACACGTTTCATCTATAGAGGAATGAAAATTTATGTGTATGATTTATGTTATTAGCTGATGAGAAAACATCTGACAGCAATATGGGAACACAATGGTAAAGTTAAACAAGTTGAAAGCAATACTGTAATGAGTAACAACAATAACTCAAACTTTGCACTGAAAAAAAAAAAAAAAACCCAAACTGTTTCAGATGTGCTGAAAATTACTAAGTACAAAAAGTWACATCGTAATTATTTGACTTGCCCAGAAACATAGGGTTTAGTTTTCATATGAAAGAGCAATTATTTTTTAGTTATGCTGCAAAGGTAAATCTCTGAATGGGAATCAAAACAATACATCAAGCAAACAGACTGAAACAATTAGTCCTAAAGCCAAACATTGAGCACCCAACTCTCTGGGTAAGGAAGATGTAAAATACAAAACAGCTATGTTGGTTCCAGCTTATAAGCATCAAAACAAGTGGAAAACAGAGCATGAATAGTCACTGTTCAAAGCTCAGGTGCCAAAGAATGATGATCTATTAACAGAAAAAAACAGGCATGCCTCTTATAAAGCAAGACACGTTATAACTTGTAAACTTTTTTGATCATGCAAGTCACGTGTTTGTAAAAAAGGATTCCTCCGTTTCCAGCCAAATGATTGTATCTGCAGTGCAAGGTAAGCATACTTTGACTTTGCGTGTGGTCAGCAAATTATTGCATGTATTCCTAAAGATATAAATTGAATCCATTTGTCAGGTGCTGATTCTGAAATAAAACAACATACAAGTACCATCCTCCGTCTACTGTTCTTCTACCAGGTACAGCAAGGTTACTCTGGGGCTGTGAGAGGCCTACGTAAGCATCCCTCTTTGGRGATTCTGTACACAAACAAGGCTGATGAAACGATCTCCACACATCATCTTCGACCTGAATCAATTTTCCAAGCTTAGTATTACATTATCAACAAGTTAGTAGCTTTGCATTTGTTGTAGGGAATACAAAAAGGTTCAAGTGACTACTATTTTGCAGCCTGAATTCTAAATGTGTTTCATTAACATGACATACTGCAAAGCTCTTAAGTGCATTATTTCCCAACTCAGGGCTGCAACTTCAGTTCAACTTCTTTTTCTACAAGTAATTTGTACCACGGCATTGAYAAAAATTTCCAAAGTTTAAATAACCATAGAGCAGGATATAAACACAAATACTGTTTCAGATTTTAGCTCTGTCTTTGACTTTTGTGGAACTTACTGTCATTTGACAATATTTGTGTCTTACATTTTCTCCTTTTCTCCTATACAATGAACGGGGGGGGGAAGGAAACAGGCTGGCCAGCTAGGCTATTACAAAAGGGTAACAAAAATTCCTTGAAAAGCAATCCACAAAGTGAATGGAAAAAACCTTATCACTATAGTAAATTTCAATAGTTTTGATGTTTTCCCAAGTGATAAAAGTGAAATTTATTATGTTAAGCTTTTTTTTTCTTTTGCACTGTACTGAAAACGTTTTCTTGTTCTTGCACCAATAATTAAACCAGTACAAAAATGCCAAGGCACTTGAGATACAAGTTTTGCTTCCTCTCGTATCTTAATGACAGCAAGTGAATCTGAAAGGTTTAAGAGTTTTTATTTGTAGCATACAACTACAAAATAAAAGTAACTTGAAGAAATTAAAACTTCATTTTTTAAAATAGTGATGATAAAAAGTGCTGGACTGACAGTCTTAAGTCTTCTATTATTAAGCATGGGGCTCAATACTGCAAGCTTCCTCACTCCACTAGTGTGTCTCAGTCACATTCTATATACAAAAATTCTGTGTTTATGTACTAAATATCTTTCTACATTTAGCGAATCTGATCTTTTCCCGCTGAAACTGCTGGCTGTGTCAACAGTTTTGTAACACAGACATATTAAAAAAAAAAATCGTAACAAGACTGACATTACAAAGTTGAGGATACCCATAATCACCATCTGTGGCAATTCACAGGCTCTCTCAATCCGACCTCAGCTAGTGATCCATACATTACACTATTCTTCTAGCAGCAGTAAGAGCTGGCGATGCAAAATTGGTTTGTTGCATTTAATCCTATATCAATGCATAGTATGTGTATCTTCTGTAGCATTACTTTGACTTTATAAAGTAAAATAAGCAGATTTAGTTCTGCCTCACTGCTGTATCTTCCCAGTATTGGTTAGATCCATTTAGTATTAAAAAAACATGACATTCAGAACAAGAAAACCCATAGAATGTTTAAAATGTTAGCAAAAATACAAAGAAAACAGGAAGAGTTCAACTCAAAGCTGAATTTTTAACAGATATCAAGCAGTTTAAACCCCCCATATGCAGATTTTGCTTTAAAAATATCCACATAAGCATTTTCATATCATGAAGCAGCCTTTCTGAATTTAAACAATTCATTGAAATACAGGCTACCCATGTACCATTTGGTAACACATGAGATGATAAAAACTAAGGAAATGCAAACTGCATAAAATTAAACGCTATTATAGAGGCACAAATGGTAAAGGGACAGTCCTAACAATAAAAGGATTAAAATAAAAAMAAACAAACAAACAAAAAAAAACCCAAAAAAACCAAAACTACACAGAACTAAGTTTGAGTGCCCCTTCAATCAGGTAATTCTCACCAACCAGGCAGATCAAACCTAGCATTAATTCTTTTAATAGGCCACATTGATACAGTTACTATAGCTGCACAGTAAATGAATTTTATGTATTTGTTTTTCAAATATGGTAAGTCAATAAAACTCACAAGGGCTCTTCTCTAGATACAAATGAATGCTATAAAAAGCTCAGGCACCAAAGGTAATTGTTCCATATTTCACTCTGAAATACAGAGTTCTAAAGCACACTCACTGAAAATTACTATTACAAGTTTCTCTTGCATAAGCAAAGGACTAATCAGAAACATCTTCAATTTGAAATGAATAAAAGAAAAAAAAAAGGCTGGCAGGTAAAACTGCACCTATGAAAAAATACTTCAATATTAAATCCAGAAAACAGAAGTGATAGAAGTGGTAATAAAGGAATTCTTATTCTTGGATTGATAGTTCATCAGTGGAACCCAGTGGCCTTTTTCAGTTCACTTACAGTGYAGAAGAATAACTTTTGTCACAGAGGGACATTATCAACTTCAGACGCAACCTCGTTATTAGGTTTAGTCAAAGGCAATTTGAGATACGCCCACATGGAAGTTTTATAGCGGATTTTTGAGACTGATGTTCTCCCTCACCCCACCCCCCAACTACTTCATTACTCCTGTTACATGAAACCCTCACAGCAATGATTATACAAATTGAAAAAAAMCTCTGAATCTCTAGGTATTAGACTCACACTTCTAACAGATAAAAGTCACATGCAAACAACTATTTGATTTTTTTAGTTGATGGTGATCCTTCAACTTAAGGGGTCTCTGGAAAGAAGGAAATGACATTCTGGAGCACAGACACCTTAGTCTTATTTGTTTTCTATGAAAAAAAAGTGAAGTTGAAAGTACCTATTTTAACAGCATAGCAGAATTACACATTCCTCAAAAAAATGTATTCATATAATAAAACATTTCTAGTAAAAATTTTTGGCCAAACCAGTTTCTAATGCTCTACTTCAAAGGCAAAAAAGAAGCATATGAGTGCAAAGGAAACTAATTGACAGTTTAACAGACAGGCTTCCATTATAAGGCTATGCCTTTTTGTTTTGGCACCAGCAGTATGAAACATTTGGTGAGAGAGGAAAAAAACATTATCTTCTGAGACCAATAATAAATTCCTCAGGCACAAAGCCACACACACCTGTTGCCATGTGGCTTTTTGCAAAAGCCACACTGCTTGTTGGGCACCCAAACATATTTGCTTTCACTAGCAGAAGTATGTTCCAAGCCTTCCCGTTTAACAGTTGAAATGTTATCTGGAATGAACAATGGAGGTTCATCAAGTGAAAGACTTTTACTACTTCTTCTCTGGCGAGGTTGGAGATTCTTATCAATTCTTTTTGATTTGTTTTTTTCTTTATCATCCTCCTTCAGATGTTCTACAAGGGGATCTTTTGTCTCTGCCTCTTCCTTTGTGGAGCTATTTGTTTTTAGCACAGCTGCAAGCTGGTGTTTCTGACCCTGGGCTTGCTTCTGAACAAGATTTGAAACATGCCCTGATAATGGATGCACAGAGTGGTAGGTGTCTTTAGAACAGCTTTGATGAGTAGGAGATTTCTCACTCGCTCTTTGAATTGATGACTTCTGTACTTGCCCAGAAGCCTGGACTCGGGGTATTTTCTTCAGCACTGTATTGGTCTGCTTTTTTATGGTCACCCCTGAAACACAGCTCTTTGCTTTCAAACCCAGATCAGATTGTTTCTTCCTAATTTTAACTGGGTTATTTGGATGCTGATGACTCTCTTGCTCATCCGCATTCCGCTTCAGACTTGCTGAAGATGGACTGTGAAGACCTGAAACAGTAAGACCAGCTCTTGTTCTTGAACGCGTTATTTCTTGTTGCACTGTACCTGATTTYTGTCGAGTACCTGCAGTCAGATTTTGCTTATTCCGTATTATAGATTTACTATGCCGGGGCCTAACGTTCTTTTCACATTTTGATGAAATGCTAATTTGTTTATCATCATCCTGAAATTTTGATGCTTCAAGGCCTTCTACTTTAGTACTGCTGATCTGCTGCTGTACATTTTGGCTTGTTTGGTCAAGAACAGTGCTATCTAAAATGCTATTTCCTGGGTCAGCAGAAGTAAATTCCTCACTTTTCAAGTCTTTATTATCAAACTCTGTACTGTCCAATAGTTTCTCAGATGAAGTTACAGTTTTCTCCGCTCCCTTATCATCTACAGGTTCTGTTACATATTCCTTTACTGACAATGTATTTTCATCAGGAACTTCCACATTGTGGGAACCTAAACTACAATCAACCCCCTCTTCCACAGAGCTGGACAGATTTGAAAAGGTCTTACAAATTTCACTTGGATTCACGCAAACATTAGATGGATCATTAGCTTTTCCAGTTACCCCACTTTGATCATGCTCTTCTGTTTTCTTCTTCAATTCCTCTGTTTTATTTTCAGTCTTTTCTTCTGAAGAAGTTTCAGAGCCCATTGAATCAATCACATCATTTGCTTCATTTTTAACTGCAGTACTTTCAGTATCTGCAGATACTGAACAAACTGACTCCACATTCCCAGATTCAGTCTTCGTTGCAACCTCTGTTATTTTCTTTGTTTCTCCAGGAGAAGGAGAACAGGCTCCTGCTAAATTAGCACAACTTAACTCTTGGGATGCTTCCTCAACTTTTGCATGCTCAAGGGTTTCAGACTTTATTTCATTCACCTCTTCAGGACCAGGAAGACATTTTGTATTACTTTGGGATGCTGTTACTGCTGCTGCTGCTGTTCCTTCTGTCTGTCCTGATCGTCTCGTACTACGCCTAACTTCTTTAGGCTGTTCTATTTTCAAAGGTGCAGCGACATCTGTCTCTTTAGCTGGACTTCTCTCTTGTTTCTGTCCGGTTTTTGGAGCAGATCCACTTTTTACAGATGATTTCTTGGTACTAACAAGAGGTGCAACATTCGAACGCTTGGCTAGCGTGCTCTGTCGCAAACTCCGTACCGGTTCTAGGAAGGGAAAAAGAAAATGTCTTAGGTATACTGCGTCCTCCTCATTGCAAACACAAGACTTACCTAGAATAGAACTGATTTAGCCTGATTTAGCTTACTGGACACATAGAGAACTTAGAACTTGTTGTTTACTAAACTAAAAAAACCAAACAAACAAAACCCAAAACAAAAACAAAAAACAAAACAAAACACACAAAAACCCCCACAACTCTCTACTTTAAAAAGTTATAAATTAYTTGCATTTCAATTTTACACTGCCACAGTTTGGATGTAAAATCTCATTATTCTAATGGCCATGAAAGTTCTGAATAGTATATATAAAACAGACGTGATGATAAAAAGACAATCAAAACCCACTCTACTTTTCTACCACTCAACTTTTTCTACCTCAAGTAAAAATTGCACAAGTAAGTTATACTGTGATTAGAAGTATAGCTGTGAAGTTTACAAAGCTTTTAGAGAACACAGTATATGAATCTGAGATGCAGTCACATTCTCACCTGATGACATCTCTTACATTTTCTAAACAAGAAACCATTCCAGTGACTTTTTAAAAAGCATATTCACCAGCTTTGTATCACAGGCTCTTATTTAAATTCTGACTTCCCTATTAAGTAATTTTATCTTTTTAACTCAGCCTACTCTATAGGGGGAAAAAGCAGAGCTGTCAATAACTCCACCAGTTCAACAAGTTAGAAAAACCCTAACCATAATCAATTAGCTACCACACAGAATTTAAACATTTGATTAAAATACTTATTAAGCACATTGAGATATTTTGATGACAGACTTTATGACTGCAATTACTACAACCTAATTTAAAATTAAAAAAAAAAAAAACCACAAATAAAAATAAATAGAATTGAAATTTTAGTTGGAAATAAAGAGCAATGCTAACCTAATATTACAATGCTGTTTGCTGTTTGCAAATACAACATGCTTTTATTGGTGAAGAACCATGGTGCTAATCTGATGCAGGTAAAAGGATCAAAATCTCAAAAATTAGCTTAAGGACCACAGGCCATAAGGAAGACATGAAATATTTAACAAAGAGAAATTCAAATTGAGTAGTACCCTATGGATGCCAACTTCTAGCTCCAGTTTATAAAAAAGGAAGCGTCTGTACTTGAATTCACACAACCAGATAGCAAAGCTTTATTTTAAGTTTATAAATGTTGGGGGTGTGTGATTATAAAAATTCAGTTGAGTTCAAATGTGCAAAAACACATAATCTGTTGAATGATCACCTTGTGCCATTAAACGTGGTGATTTTCTTGGTGATGTGACTGATGTTTCTTCACAACGGCTCCTCAAATTCCTGTTAGGTAAAACAAGCTCATCTTCATCAATGGTGTCATTACCACTCTCTTTAACTCCTTCTTCATCCATAATATCATCAAGACCAATAACTGAAAAAAACAAACAAACAAGAGCCTAAAACTTAAAATGATCAAAAAATGTTGCAGCTGTAATGCTGAGCAAGATAGGGGAAGAGACAGGGAAAAATAAATAAATTGGCCATCTAAAAACAAACAAAAGGGGAAAAAAATGAATAAAGGCAAGACAGAAAATTCCCATGTGAGGCAGTTTCAGTGTAGAAGAAGCTATCACCCAAAGCTTAAAATTTCTGTAGATAGTCCTTATAGCTTTTTGGTGGACTCACATTTTTATTGTTTTTTTGCCACAGGAAGGTCCCCAGTCTTAGAGGATCAGCTGTCCCTCACTGTCCCTTCCCACCTAAGAAAAAGTGAAGAAAGGTAAACAGCAGAAAGAGCTGATCCAGAAGTGCAAAGAGTTTAAAATCACAGTTTTCTCATAGGATACAATTTTAAAACTCGAGAGTCCCACCCACATGACATTATCTGAATCTGCAACCCCTTTTTGGAAGAGCATTGAGTGCAGCATGCACTAGTCTCCCAGGAGAGTCAGAGAACACTGTCTTTGTCAAATTCCTATCCTCCACTAACCTGAGAACGATCCCAGAGGTTGCTCCTGAAAATAGGTTTCCTAAGAGGCAGTCAGGCCGCTGTACCAGCCATTCTCCTCACTTTCTCTAAGTTTGGTTCTGCAATGGTAGCCTCTCCTATCCCAAAGATCCTATGTGTGATTAATGAATCCTGGTCCCTGTGGGATGTGAAATTTGTGAGATCAAGCCGAACACCCAAGTGATTTTACAAAACATGTAGGAGGGTCTGACAAATACAACACAGACCCCAAACAACCAAGTAGGCCTATTTTTCACTATTCGGGCACCTACCTAGAAGCATTAAGATAAACTAACTCACATGACAGAAACAAGATATCTAAAAATTTCTAACAATTGCTTACTTAAAACTGATTTAAATTAATAAATTTATCTTAGAAATCAAAATAAGCAAGAAGTTAATAGAAATTAAAAATTGGTAGACTTTTTAGACTGTCTCAGAAAATGTGTCAATTCCTGCTCCTTTTAAAGTCTGATGTTACTGCAACTTAAAAAATAATGCTCTTGTGAAGGCACTACAATAATGAGCATACTTTTAAAATAACAAAAATTGGAAGTTGTAAAACACTGCTAAAGTGAAACAGTGATGAATAATCAAGTCTATCGAGACTGTAATTCAATCCACAGTCACCTGTCATGAAGAATTAAAAAAAACAACCAACCAAACAATCTGTTAATTTTAAAGTTCAAGTATTAGAAAGATTTTAAACAGCCTCTTAAGGAAGGCTGACCTTGGCACCAGGTAATCGGCACTCTGGACCTCCATAATTAGATGGCTGTCAGGAGCTGAAAGCTAGGGATTTCTTGAGCTGACAATGTATTGTTACTCATTTTATTTTAGCCATAATTTTTAGCTACTGCATTGTATACATCAGCTTACAGGAAAAGTGCGTTTCTGGAAATTACTGGCAGCTTTCGCCTTCCAATCCACAGAGCCACCTTTACGCCTGTGCGTGTGTACGTATATACACAGATACCTGCTGAGGTATCTGCAGAGGACTGATAATGCTGGTCTTACTCCACTCATCCAAGTGTTCTTTAATCACTTATTTGCTATAAGCTAATAACTGGGAAAAAAGGACACACTGGCAAAAAGATGACATTGTAACTGCCCTGTTAGACTTTATTTTCCCCTAAATATCTAATACCAGCCATCGTCCAAGATGGAAAACTGAATGAGATGGACCCTCACCCTAACTCCAGCTGCCCATTCTTGTGTTCTCAAAGACTATGGTATTAGCRTTCTCATTAAAGTGTGTTTCTACAAAACGTGGAACTGGTATTTGGGAACAGACTGTGACAAAGGAGACTCCTTTCAGATCCTCTTCTGTTTCTTCAGTGTAGAACTAAACTGAAGACAACATAACAAATAAAAACTACTCGGACAATTTCTGAAACAGCTCTGGAGCAGATTTCAGGGCTGCCATTAGAGCCTTGGGTTTTACAATGTTCTTGCTCAAATTATTGAATTTACACACCCTCCTTTATTAATAACAAAAGGGACACATTCAGTCTACTATTGACAGACAGTTTGAAATATTAGAATTAAAGTATTTTCATACTTACAAGACTCTGTGCTGTAGCTTTAATTTTACAGAGGAATTTGAAGCACAGAATCTTGCTAATTTCAAACCACCTGAGCTATAACTCGGCTAGTACAGCCCCATGAGGCCCCCGGATGAGAGGCATTCGACACAGACCCTGCTGGGAAGAGAAAAAGTGACAGAGAATAGTAACAGATACAGAGGAGGCTAGGAAATTAAATTATGAAAGGGAAGTGGAGGTAGAGAAACAGCACTGGGAAAAGTAAACCAACAAAAGCAAAACCAGACAGAACTAAAAAGAAAGAGATATAGATGATCTTAGTAATAAATATCTAAAGATTATCTCATAAATACAGAAATTAAGACAGAAGGATAAAAGATAGAACAAAGGAAAAAATAAAGAAAAAACATATCTGAATAGGAAAGTTGTACACCAGTGTACAACTGAACAAACTGCAAATAAGGAAAATACGAATCACATTGAACATATTCATACTGGAAGAGGCACCACTGGCCTTCAACTTAATATTTTGAGTCTCTCCATTACTTGTAAAGTATTTAAATTTCCAAACTACTGTGCTGTGCTACTGACTCATTTTTATATATGTTATACAATAATAGAATAACATACAGTAAAAATAGTTTATTTGCAAATTTAAAGTAAATTTTCCATGCGTTAAAACAAAAGTGTGACTGTTTTTTAATTCTTCAGCAATGTAAAATTGAGGAAAACAAGCCTTACTTSCTGGGGGAAGAGGAGGGAAGGAGAAGAAAATACCCCTAAAAACATCATCAAAATCTTTGAAATTTATAAATCTTTATTTTTATTAATGTAAGTCTTCCCTTGATTATCTTCAACCAAAATTAAGACAGAAATATTCAGGGTTTTGACACATTGGTCAAGGTAAATCTCAAGCGCAGAAATAAATTTCTTTTCTGTAGATGTTAACCCTGGAACAGAACTCCACTGTTGTTGCTGCTTTGCGTTGTTGTAAATGCTACGTCCACCTGAATCACGCTAACAGCAGGACTGAGCAAGTCCCTGGTGGATTCCATATTTTAATTCTATAAGCATCACAAATTATATGGAAATGGCTGAATGTTTTAAAATTTCTATGTTATATGCGGATGATTAGATAAAAACCTAACATTACGTTTCAATGAAAAGAACAGTAACAGTCTAAAGCAGTAACTAACACATGTCTAGGTAAGCCTTAAGAAGAGCTAATAAACTCTAGTAAAGCAATGAAACATATATGTTGATACTGAAAAAAAAAAATCACTAAGTCTCAAGACTGTAAATGAAGATGGTATATTTTATATTAAAACCTTTTTCCTATTGACATTTGTGATGCATATGTTCAGGAAACAGAATTAAAAATGTTCTTTGTTAGAAAAAAAAAAAATATATATTTCCAAGAGAAATGAGGTCATTGATGATACAACTTACATAAGAAAGCACCAAATTCCAACTGTTTTACGAAAGTTTTTCTGTAAGCCTGTAACCTGTTTAACTGAGAATTTCCCTGCGAGTACCTCGTACTGACTGCCCAGTGCGAGAAAAGAATCACAGTAAGTACCATGTGAAATACTAACTAAACATTTACTTCCATTCTCCATTAATCTGTAAATTGTAAAGAGGGATTTTTTCTGTCTTTAGAATTAAAACCTACGAAAATCAATTAGGTTTAACAAACAATACAGCACGTATCTTGACAGAGTACTGAATCCCCATTTTAAAAAAAGATGGGAGTTACATCACAGGGCTACTGATTTATGGTTCTTTAGCCACAGGAGCCTATTACTTTGGAAATAAAGAGTAGTAAAGCACAAATTCCAACAACAAAGTAAAAACACAGCATCAAACCAAACACTTTAAATCAAATTAAGGTATTTTATTAAGAAGAGAGTCTTTAGATGAGCTCTGTGATTCATAAATACATAAACTGCCTCGCAAATCCTATTACAGATCCAACCTCTCTCCATCCATAAAACTCCACAAAACTGATCCAAAGGAATAAATAACTAAAGTCTTCAGAAGGACCTAAAATGGGGAAAACTGGTAGTTTGTTACCTACAAACAGAAAAGCATGCAAAATAGACATTCTCCAAGTTCTCAATATAATACCAATATAGTAATTTAAATTTTATACAGGAAAGTTACTACCTTGGTCACAAGACACTGTGCAACTGTTCACATGGACAGCTTGGAGGAAGGAAGGCATAAAGAGGTAAGAAAACTGAGAGAAACAACTGTAGACCCAATTTTGGGTTGCAATCTGAAGGTTACATTCAAAATTACTTCATATGCAGGAGGAAAAATACACGTACATTCAGCTTTAGTGAAAAGAGCCTGAAATGGCTAACACAGCCAGACAGGACACTAGCTAAAGAAAAGAAGTATTTGTAGTCAGAACAATTGGTTTGGCTCCAGAGATTCAGTAGGTGATCACGATTTTAGCAGAGGTAATGCTGCTTTCAACARTACTCATGAAAACACAGCCTAAAACTAGAAAGAACAGGCTGCACCTGAAGGAAATACTTTCCCAGCAGCAATGCAGAGGAACAGGAAAAAAGGACAATTAAAAAGATGTCCCCAACAGTCTTTGTACACTCTTATAGGGTCAGTCTTCCTCAACATGAGAAATACCTGATTTGATAAACATACCCATAAACTAAATTGGTTAAAAGTTTGATTTTATTATGAAATCCAGAAATGTCTCCAGATGATATGCTGTTCAAATTCCATTCCCTCTATTACATGTATAATAAATCAAACTGCCCCAGTAAATGACATCCTGAAAAGCTACAGAATTCATGACATCTGAGAAATACCAATTTAGTATGAATGCTGGTTATTTAGTTCACTGGCATGGGACCAGTCTGACCTGCTATGCTCGCGAGCTGATAAAATTAGTGGATAAGCTTCCAGCATGTCTTCCAGCAAGAAATAACAGAACAAAACAGAAAACCTATCACTAGGGTACCATCCAAAATTGAAAAAAGGTGTTGCTCTCAAGAGTTATGTCATATCCTAAACTTCACAGTTTCCACTTCTGATCAAGGAATTGCTCAGAAAGGGAAAAAAAAAAAAGCAAACCCAAAATCACACATCCACACCCACCCACACCACCCAAACATTAAAGACGCCCAAGAGCTGTTCCACATAATCTACCCTCCCATGCTGGTCATTCAGTTTTTGGAAGAGCAGCCACCTGACCACACTGATGAACAGAAGCACAGAGACACCTAAAACATTATATAGGACACTTCTGATTGTTTTAAGAACTTGGGTTTTATTTAATGTTCAAAAGCCTCATTTTGTCAAATTCTGTCCTTTAACTGGCAAAGAGAGCGGTTATATCAACTTCCACTATTGACACTACATTTTTCTGCTAATACCTACTTCAGGACAGTAAATGGCCTCCATTACTGCTAAGCTCCTATRAGCTGCAGTGAATAATAAGATCTGTGAACAGCTTGTACCTTGATTCACTGAAATAACAGAAAACTTCCTAACTGTGCTGTAAGAGCAGCATCTGCTCAGTCTAACCCCACAAAACCAGCAACCCAACTACATCTTTACAGTTTAGCAGTCACTCCACAAACACATCCTAAAAGTATTTCAGCATAACATCTGTTAATTTGACCCATACCCTTTCTAAAGTCTAAAGAGTTACTCTACTTCTGCTCAAAGCCATTACTAGGATCACCTGGAAAGAATCTTCTTGTCTTCTCCAAACATGTAACTGTTCAATCAAAGCTGAACAAGACAACCGCATTCTATTACATAGTGGCAATTACAGAGCAAGCTCACCAAGTAGACAAAGACCAACAATGTCATCTAACTGAAGAAACCAATTAGATCCAGCACAAACTGGATTCAGACCAAGACATGAACATGAGACTGCTTTACTGGTACTGATATAGTTCTTCCTATCAATGGATAGGCAACAGACATTCATTCTCATGCTCCTTGCTATTTGTCATACACCAGTACTGCTGACCATGAGATGCTCAGTACAAGACAGACATGGACCTGTTGGAGCGGGTSCAGAGGAGGGCCACAAAAATGATCAGGGGGATGGAATGCCTCTCCTATGAAGAAAGGCTGACAGAGTTGGGGTTGTTCAGCCTGGAGAAGAGAAGGCTCCAGGGAGACCTTATTGCAGCCTGTCAGTACTTCAAGGGGGCTTATAGGAAAGATGGGGACAAACTTTTTAGCAGGGCCTGTTGCGACAGGACAAGGGGGAATGGCTTTAAACTAAGAGAGGGTAGATTCAGACTAGATATAAGGRAGAWATTTTTGACGCTGAGGGTGGTGAAACCCTGGCACAGGTTGCCCAGAGAGGTGGTAGATGCCCCATCCCTGGAAACATTCAAGGTCAGGGTGGACRGGGCTCTGAGCAACCTGATCTAGTTGAAGATGTCCCTGCTCATTGCAGGAGGGTTGGACTAGATGACCTTCAAAGGGCCCTTCCAATCCAAACCATTCTATGGTTCTATGATCCTATGCTACCATCGTCCCCAAGAGAAGCATTTATAATCCTACTTAGAAAACTTGCATTTTCTGGGTAGATGCCCCTAACAAGCAGTGACTGGAAATCAAACCTCAACTCACAAAAATCTATGTGTTTCTGTCTTACAGACAAGTACTTGAACTGTTTAAAGGACATACAACCAATTGCTACCAGTATCCATCACAGTCAGGTAACTGGTAACTCACCATAAAGAGAGCTTAGTACTAACAAAAGCTTAGTTCATGGTGAATGATGTGCAATATAAACCCTAAAGCTGAGCAAGACAGATGCAATGTTGATGAGTAATAACTTTGAATTAGGCCTGTAAATAACACCCAACAAGAACTAATGTCAATGCAGCAGTAAGAAAAAGAGCAGAAAACAAACCCATACTCAAAACCAACTTAAGAGCAAGAGAGAAAGGGTTCTTAGACAAAAAGACCTGATCTCTGAAGTAAAGCAGAGAAAATGTTGTCATGATCCTGAGAAATTTGGTATGTGGGTAAGCAGGCCTGAAACAAGCCTTTCTCAAAGCTTCTGCCACTCACACATACTCATGTTCACATAAGAAATTTCRTATTTAGAAGATGGTACAAGTTCTTTGGGTTGAAGGCATATAAAGATAGTATCTTGTTCTGTGCATAGGTTTACAAATATTCTCGAAGTCTGCTTAAACCAGACTTTCAAAGAAGTATTAGTGAGCCATGCCTTCTGCTCCTCCATTTTCTCTATGACACCTAATACCGTTTTAGCCAAATCACCTCCTCAGTCCAACTATTTTTACCTTTATCTCTTCAGCTTGCTCACAGCAATCAAATAAGCTGTAGCATGAAATCTTCACCACTTTAAAAACTGGACAGAACAGAGTATGTTCCAGGTATTCATGGAGCAGCAAGCATGATAAATCTGTCCTTTGCTGGCCCTCTGAACTAACTTCCATGAGCATTTTGCTCCTTTTCTTAAACTGTTCCATGGCCTAGGCATGGGTTATGCAAAATACTTTTTGAAGGTCTAAAATAAATTGTGGTAAATAAATTTGTGCCTCTGAAAAAAATTAACTCTTCAGGAATGAAATCAAGAGTGTAAGAAACACCACCATCTACCATTTCAGTATTTCCTAGGTCCTGCCCTGCTAACATAAATAGATAACAAAACGTACCTAAACCTAGTAAAACCTTACTGAAAATACATTTTTCTAGGTACACTTCTAAATCTAGTGAAAGGTTAAGAGAAGAGCCAAAACCCAACCATTCTGTTACCATACTGCTTAATGCACTACAGAATAAACTCATAGTGAGATCCTACACAGAGGAGGAAAAAAAGAACTGGAAGGATCAGAATACAGCAAACTATCATTCTGTATGACACGCCAATGGTGGTGTAGCTCTAAGGATGTAAGTAAGGCAAGTTTTCTGGGGAGAGCTTTTTTCTTTTTTAGACAAATTGATGTTGATGTAGAGATGAGCTTTCACGCATACTGTCTGGAAAAAACAGCCTTTGTATAGGTAACCCTTACCAAGGGTACTATCATCTTGCACGACTGCATTCTTACCAACAGACTACATAAGCTGTGGTTAGATCACCAACAGTCTCAGACAAATCAAATCAATCATGAATTTATGATGATTACTCAAGRAAGAAAGACAAGCAAAGAAACTTTGCTTCAAACTGACAATCATTCTTAACTAAAAAACTGTAAATACATACTGCTGTCCTACCATCTCAGAATAAGGACACTTCTTATCAAGATCTACAAAGAACGAGCAACAGCAAGAACACTTCATGTCCTTTTGGATACCTACTATATTAATTCCAAATTGCATGTTTTAATTTACTTACTGAAATGTGGCTCTGCTCTTGCTTTCATATTTTAAAAAAAAAAACAAAAACCAAACATTAAATTCATGAACTCAGCATAAATCAAATCAGTTTTGATTCCCTTAGTCTGCAGACAGCCTGAAATAGTAGCCTCCAAGTAAATGAGTTAAGCTCACTTATTTTAATGGACAGCAACCTTAAAAATTAATTGTGATTATTTAAGTATCAGTAGTATTAATTATTGCACTGCTGATCACTTTTAGGAGAAATATGTGCCAAAAAGCCCCCAAAAGTCTCCCCGTAACTTCCAAAATATCCAGCTGTACCCTATGAGTTAATTCAAAAAATTCTAAATGCAGTATAGGTTTACTGGAGGATGCACAGGATGCAGTGTGAAACAAGAATCTCCACCACTGTTTTACTGGAAGGAAATAAAAAAAATTTAGAGAGGAGGAATTTGGTTTAGTTGTGTACATTGTACAGTCTTACGCACATTAAGAGTGATASAATTTTGTTTCGTGGGTTACAGACAAAAATGTATAAGGATACGGACTATGGCAAGAATAAACAAAAACATTACGGATGGCCTCAAATAATGTTCTACTAAAGTAGTAAAAAGATCAAATATCTTGTTTCGGCTTTGCAGTTCACTTTTTCATTGCCTCAGTCAATATAATCTTTGATTTACAGTTTTCCACATTGTAATAACACTGAATTTAGTGAAGGTGAGAATTTAGTCTGTTAGTAGAAACAAAATACATATTACATCAGGAAATTATCAAGATTTTCAGAAACAGTTCATAAGAGTTACTAGAAAAAAATTAAATGTTGATGTAAACAGTTATCTGCATTAATCTACAATACTTTTCAGTAATGAACCTAAAAAAAATTATTTTTCTTTAAATTTCCAGTCAAATAAAAAAAAAAAAAAAAAAAAAACGTTAAGCATAGAGAATATTTTTGTCTCTTACACCAAATTCAGTGTAATTATTCCAACTATTCATCAATATAAATAATTTTAGAGACTGGATCACCCTTTTTTTTTTTAATCTTCCAAAACTACTCCACAACGCCTAAGATTATTTTTCTTTAAAACTTTGCTCTAAATTGGTTCCAAATCAGGTGTTTCCAAACAGTAAAAAAGAATTGTATTATCATTCCAGGGTTTTTTTTTGAAGCCAACCAAAGCAAAACACCCAGAATCCAGTACCAGCCCAGTACTAGAAGGCCTAGCACTAACAGAATAACCCTGAGGTCAGAGTAGTAATTTGTACAACTCTCATGCTCCTACTGCTAATCCAGAATTATTACATTTTTTGAAGACAACTAGCAACTTCACTGATCAGGCACAGTACTTACACTACACAAATCACGACTTTAATTGGGAATAATTTACACATACTCAAGACAAAGCCTAAATTACTTCTGATCCATATTAGGAGCCTTCCTCTATTGTTACGCAACGAAGTTAAAAAGAACTGCACATGGTTTACATGCCAGGCATGTAAGCAGTGCAACAAAAAGGGTAAGAAGGAGACAGAAATCCCAAATTATTATTATTTCTACATTACAAAAAAGGGTTGGTACTAGAGTATAACTGTATTTTAAATTGTAATCTTAAAAAATTGTAACATTTACCTGTTGAACAAGGCATCTGGAAATTGGGATCATTGCTATCCAAAACAGGCAAACAGAACTGGGCACTTGCAGATCCTAGCATAGGATCCTTATCGCTGAGCATGTTCTTCAGCGAATCCTCTAAGACATTTTGACTTGTACTAAAATCCTCACAGACTTCATTCTCCAGGTTGGATCCTAGAAATAGGGCATCATCTAAGTGTTCAGTAGGAATTAAATGGTTAAATGTATCAACTATATCCATGAAGACTCCTGTGTGTCTTTCAGCCCTATAGAAAGACAAGAAAAATACCATAAGAAAATAAGCTACAAATGGTAAAACACCTAAGAAACCAGCAAATTGTTTTGGCTGTCGTGTTTTATAAAGAATGCTTAAGGTATTTTAGAATTGTAACAAAAAAAAAAAATCTGCTTATGGCTTAGTATGGCCCACTGCATATCTAAAAATCAATTCTCTAACCGATTATTTTCAAAAGAAATCCCATCCTAAGTTAATATAAACTCCCCTATCAGCATCAGAATGCTGCCACTTCTACAGAGCATGTATAACAAGGGTTAACTAAAACACCTCCTTTCTAAAATTTGTTTAAACCTTAACCAACCCAAATGGGTGGGACACCAGAGGGAGGGGGAAATCAAGAACAAGTGAACCTGGTTAGCAGCACTGTGAGCGCACATCTTTCTTTACCTTTAAATGTAAAAATGTGAGGTCAGCTTCCACTAACATCAATGAAGCTGAGAAAGCTCAGGAGCCTGCCATACTAGGCCCAAAATTGAGAAGGACTATATTTCCGTTCATACCGGAACTAATAAGTACTTCATAGCAAGTAACTATTTTTAAGCAGCAAGGCCTTATCTCTATTCTTTTTCACCTATCATTACATTCAATAAAATTACAGAAATTTTATATGAAAATCTGACCTCAATCAAGTATATGAGAATTCTGAGCTGGCTTCAAAAGGGCCAGAAACCTTTTAGAAACTTCAATTTTGAAGAAGTTTTACCTAAACTTAAGGAACTGTATTCAAAGATGGCACCTACATTTTACAAGAAGGGATTCCCTATTTTCTAGATTACTTCTTTGCGATATAGCAGAAATGCAACTATGGCAGCAGAGATTCAACTAATAAGAATGTATAAATACACAACGGAATGGAGAAAAAAGTCAGCAAAACATTTCTTCGGAAGTTTAGCATAAGTATATACTTAGAGTGGAGAGAGGTAATTATAATAAATGTGGTCACGGAGGCAAGGAAAATGGAGTAGTGCAGTAGTGCCTGGCTTAATTTGGCATACAGGAAAGTCTGGGAGACCAGTTTTGGCACACACAAAGCTGTTCAAGCTTTTGGAAACAGAAAAAGGACATACATTCTCTCCCGCTCCTTCCTTCATCATCTTCCTCCCACACACTAGACAGGATTTTTTTTTTTAATGAACGCATTAATTAAAGGAAAAGGAGACGTGAGATTTAGAGTTTGCAGTGCTTGAATTACTTTCCAGATCCATATTCCAGCAACCTGCCACTAAATAAATGCAGTACCTACTCATGCTTACTAGAACACTAAGTATGCTTCCTTACACACATTAATAGGACATTTCTGTTTTAGCAATCAACAGGGAAAATCCTAGCCATACACACATTAAGAGCTCTGCTACAATTTCAACCCTATTTATGCAATTTATTTAATTTCACAGATTTACAAAAACTACAGGTGAGCATTAAAAACGTTTTGGTTTGCTTTTTTAAAAACATAACTGTCTTTCTTCCTTCTCCCATAGGGCAGCTCAGAAGAAAACAATGGTCAGGTATGGCACTATGTCTTTGCAGAGCATGGGGTCTTTACAGTATCTACACATTAACCATGACAAAACAGTCTAATACACAACATCCTACTGACCAAACAGCCAGCAAGAAGGAAAGTCAGGCCAAATCAGGTGCATTTAGTAAGTAGGTAACAGTCTTACAGCAGCAAGTATGTTATAACTTGAAACCTCCCTCACCAAAAAATGGACTGTTTTTATCAAGCAATGCAGTGCCTCTACATATACACCATGCCAACTAGCACCTATAGCAGTCCACATTCTTTTCACAGTTGTCAACATAATTTCCAAATTTGGCAACAAATAAAGCAGCACACTAACAGAGGAAGTGCTATGCTGCACTGTATAATCTATTTTTATTATGCCATGTAGTTAAAACAATCTGATACTATACAGGATAAACTACAAGAGCTGCAGTGGCTCAAAGTTAGAAAATAATTATAAATGCCCCAATCCAGTCCTTTAAAACACCTTCCTGTAATGACAGGGTTTTTGCATACTAGCATCACACGAGCACAAGAGTAACAGACACGGGATAAAACGATGGTGAACCCTAACACAAACAAGTGCTAATGACACTGCAATAGAACACCCTTGAATTACTGTAAGAAGCCTTTTGTACCCAAAATTGAAGAGTGGCAGCAGCTTTGAACACATTTACGATAATGCATCTCAAGTTTTTTTCTGGATAGGAGGGGAACATTTATATAATTGTTACTCAAACATTGCTGTTACCAAAGCAGTGCTGACCACTTCTTTAAGAGCAGTGTTAAGTAGCAAAGCTCGAGCAGAATGTTAGCTCTTGCTACAAAAATTGCTGCTGACAGAAATTAACCTGTCTTCAGCAATGTGATGAAAAAAGAATACCTACAGTTTTGCAAGACTACCATGCAGCCATTCAGAACACTAAAAGCACTGCAAAACAACTAACTGTCAAAGCAACTATACATGCAATGGTCACAGCCACCTTCAACGACACCTAACTAGCTACTACAGAAAATTCAAGAGGAATTTTATTGAAAGCTTTATTTCTGGAGCATGAGTCTATGAGCAAGTGTAAGTTCTATCCAAATTTTGCATCAAAAAGTCATTGTAAGGATATAAACAAAGTGGTTTTGCAAAAAAATCCTACCACCACAAAATCTAAGATCAAAGAATTTGTTCTACAGTTTTTAAAAGTTAGAGAGGTTATCCCAGTAAAGTACATCAAATCAAAATTTTGCTTTACCTGGTTCAGGAAACCACTATTCAGTTCTTTGCGTAACTTGTGGAGTACCAAGTTTAGAAAATTATTTCTAGCACTACTAGATTAACTATCACATGAAGTGTATAATCTGTGGGACCCACAATGAAAGATACACTTCTTGCTAGACAGCTGCTTGTTACAAACAGTTGCTACAAAAAAAAAAATTCTTCCCTTACACAATGCCTAAAGTGCATGAATTTTGAACGGTTTATTTTGCATTTGAAACACTGTGAACACCAGGAAAAACAGCCAGAGGTATAGGTAAAAACACAGTTAAGTTTTTCACGGTCACATATTTCCAAAGATAACTCTAACAGTTCCGAGGAGGAATGTATTGTTCCCCTGGAACACAGCTGTGTCCTCCACTTGAACCCTAAAGGCCAGTTGCTTGGCATCACTTACAGCAAAAGCACACATACCAAGTGTACTCCCATCGCGCAGTAATTCAAAAGTGTCTTCCCACTGGGTAGTTAATCAGAAGCAACAGAATATGAAAAGTCTCATGTATGGAGAACCAGTGAGAAGAAGAGCGTTCACAAACGAGGCAAAGGAGCAAATGACAGAGGAGGAAGTTCCAGCCAGGTTCAGTCTGGACAGACGTGAAACTTCTCCCACCTGCTGGCTCCTGGAGCATCAGGGCATGTATTGAGACTGCTATAGCACACAGTAAGATAGAGGAGTGTGGGTGCAATGAGATCATCACGCATCAAGAAAAGCTAAAGGTATAGAGAGCATTCTCCTCAACTCCTCAATAAAGCACATTTCTCTTACACTTTTGAGACTGATTTGTTTCAGTTAGCCTCCCCACTGCAATAGTAGGTACTCATAGAAGTAACCCACCAACCAAAATCTTTCATTAAGTGAACCATCACTAAAACAACCCTGTTAAAGAGAAAAAGCATGTCAGTTAAACATTACTTCCAGAATTTCTCCCACATTATGTCTACCAGAAAATCTCGATTGATTGCACCCTCAGTAAGTTTGTAGATGACACCAAGTTGGGTGGGAGCGTTGATCTGCTCAAGGGTAGGAAGGCTCTGCAGAGGCACCTGGACAGGCTGGATCAATGGGCTGAGGCCAATCGTATGAGGTTCAACAAGGCCAAGTGCCAGGTCCTGCACTTGGGCCACAACAACCCCATGCAACGCTACAGGCTTGGGGAAGAGTGGCTGGAAAGCTGCCTGGCGGAAAAGGAACTGGGGGTGCTGGGTGACAGCCGGCTGAACATGAGCCGGCAGTGTGCCCAGGTGGCCAAGGCGGCCAACAGTATCCTGGCCTGTMTCAGAAATAGTGTGGCCAGCAGGAGTAGGGAAGCGATCGTCCCCCTGTACTTGGCACTGGTGAGGCCSCACCTTGAATACTGTGTTCAGTTTTGGGCCCCTCACTACAAGAAGGACATTGAGGTGCTGGAGAGTGTCCAGAGAAGGGCAACGAAGCTGGTGAAGGGTCTGGAGAACAAGTCTGATGAGGAGCAGCTGAGGGAACTGGGACTGTTTAGCCTGGAGAAAAGAAGGCTGAGGGGAGACCTTATCGCTCTCTACAAGTACCTGAAAGGAGGTTGTAGCGAGGTGGGTGTCAGTCTCTTCTCCCAAGTAACAAGTGACAGGACAAGAGGAAACTGCCTGAAGTTGCACCAGAGGAGGTTTAGATTGGGTATTAGGAAAGATTTCTTCACCAAAAGGGTTGTCAAGCATTGGAACAGGCTGCCCAGGGAAGTGGTTGAGTCACCATCCCTGGAGGTATTTAAAAGACGTGTAGATGTGGTGCTTWGGGACATGGTTTAGTGGTGGACTTGGCAGTGCTAAGTTCACAGTTGGACTTGATGATCTTAAAGGTCTTTTCCAACCTAAACAATTCTATGATTCTGTGATTCTCTTCATGCTCTCAACATCATTTTCTTTTTCAGTCTGAGTCTTCCAGTTTATAAAACTCATTTCTTCTGTTGTTCAATTATTTTARTTAAGTTAGGTATGTCATAATATTGCCTCAAATCCCAACAAATACTGGTATGAAATAAACATGCTGTAGGATTTGATATGGCAGATTTTTATCTTGTCCCCATTTACTACTTTTTCATTACATCTCTAGCAGCTCTAAACAACTTTCCAAAATTAAAAGATAAATAGCCAGAACGATCACTTGCTAAGGAAAGAAACTGAGATCTCAAACAAGCATATCCTTTCAAACTAATCTTAGAGGGGAAGGAAGACTAATATCTGGACAAGAGATACTGTACATCTTTAAGGTTTCTCATTGTTTAGTTTGTCTGTGAAAGAAGCAAAAAATGACTTCAGATCCTGTTGTATTATTTTCTTATCGGAACAGAGCAAAACAGTTTAGCAGAGATATCCAACTGCATCAGCATGTTTCTACCATCCTACCTAAAATCCACCTCAAGCAGAGGTGGTCACAAATTGTACATACCACTAGAAATCCTGAATGTTTCTTAGCTGATGTACAGGCCAAGCATACTCTGTCTTTGACTGCATTCTAAATTAAGTCTCCCTTAAACACCAGATACGTGCAAGTGTTTAATTTTCCAACTACATATTTGGATTTTCATTAGATATATTTCTCTTGATATTTTATTATTTTCCTTTACATATGTTTCATTCAGTTTTAATAGTGATCATTTATTTTACTAAGCAAAAGTTAGGTTTCACACTTTTAAATAACATTCACTGTAATAGCTTTCTCTCCTCCCCTCTCCACCCAGGGGGTGACTTTCATATATTAGTTTACATTTTAAACTTGACTTTCATATATTAGCTTATGTTTTAAATTTAAGACTATAAAACAGAAGTTCCTGTATTTTTAATGACTGTCAATTTAAAAAGAAATCTGGTCCTCAGACGTTGGACTTCAGAAAAATAAAATATTTCTACAAAAAAATTAAAAAAAAAAAAAAATATTGCCTAAATTAGGAACAAGGAGGGGAAAAAAGTCTGAAGGAGCCTAACAGAAGACAGGAAAAAAGCTCACACTGCTTATTTAGGATACTCAAACTCCTAGATGTTGAAGATCTTATCTACTCTATTGACCTACCTGAATCAGTGAGTCTGAAGCTGCTGAAGATAGCACAGTAACATTACAGTTCCTTCCATTTCATTTATGTACCTTTCTGAATAGCGTCTGTTGCTTCAATTCACTGAATCTGGCTAGTGCTTTTAAAAGCTTTTGTAAATCTAGTTATTGACTGGACTAATGTTGGAAACATTGCAACACTCAAAATATAAGACTTGGCCTGTTATCCCGTAACACCTTCCTCCAGCTTACACACGCCAAATGACTGAGAGCAAGGACTAGTCATAACAACAGTAATAGACTCCATATTATATGTATTTCTTCAAGAAGTAGTAATAAACACTGGTCAGAAAAGTATACAAAAGGAACAGAGCTATTTGGATGAATAGCACCTTAGGATGTCAAAACAAATGGGAAAAGCTGACTCAGCACTGTCACAGAGGAATCAAATAATAAGTAACAATAACTGACAAAAACTTCTCAGCAAAAGAGGAAAACTGCACCTTAATTGACATGAAATTAGCTAACAACACAGGCAGTTAAAAAAAAATCCCTCACCTGAGTCTTTTGGTAATTACTGTACCTAAAAAGAGCATTCAAGGTATCAAATGTCTATCTTTGTTCACCGGAGCTGTGATGTCAGACCACTCCATGTGCTCACTGATACCGTGACACTTACAACCCACCTACCGATCAATGTCGCTTCAAAGCGCTAATGCTGAGCACAGTCAAGTTTTACTACCATCCTCCCCCTTCGTCGTATACAAAACCTTAAAGTTTAAGGTCACAAGCACCTAAGTGAAAATTAATGCTAAGTTGCCAGGTGTCCATGTTTTAAGCGCTAGAACCTGCATTCATTGTTACAACATTTATGGATATTACAGCACCAAAAGCCAGAACCGACCCAGGTCCTCTGTAGTAGCAGATTTTGGCCAACAGAGCTCACAGTCTAAACACATCATGGGATAAAAAAAGGAAATCAATACCAGACAGCAGATCAGTGGCAGAGTCGGTAAGAAAACCTCAACTTTACAACTCTCACACCAATGTGCTTTCTACTCTGGTTCACACTGGCTCAAATCCCATCATCTAGGGCAGTCTTCAAGAATTAAATTAACTGACAAAACATTTTTGACAGGACAAGCAATTTGATTTATGAGCATATGAATTGCAATATAGCCACAAAAATGTGTTTGGAACCATTAAAGAAAATTTCAGTGTCCTTTCTCAAAAAAAGGATACAACGCTTGGATGGAATATGGTTTGCTGAGCTTTGGCCTTTGAGCATAATCAAATTTGATCTTTCTCATTCACCTATCTCCGATTAAACAGGACACTGTCAAAGACCTGCCTAACGGCAACATGTACTCAARAGGTTTATTCGAAACATCAATATTGCTGTAGAGGAGGCCCAGGTACACCGACAAAGCTGTACACCAGAAACATCAACCTGTAAGTATCCATATGCCACCTGTTCCCCTATTTAAATCCCCTATTTATTATTTATTATTTTAATCCCTCATTTAAAATTAAAGATCTAGCTTTTAGTGGCACCAAAACCAAAGCCCTGCCACAGATCAAAGAACAAGAAATGTAAATCTGGGCATTTCATTCATTCTTCACCAGCTCTTCTACACTATTTTTGTGTTCCCCTCACCCTAAAGTCTTCAGGCACCAACTGACCCAAATCTTACCACCCTGCTACTGAAATCTCAATAGTCTGACATATCAAATAATAACCACATCCCAAAATCTATCTATAATCTGAAGGCATATGCTGTTCCCCTCACTGACACAGCAGATCCCTTACTACTTCCTATCACAGTATTTGAAAGAAGGGCAGACAGTTCGAGATATTTTCTTTATTAAACCTTCACTATCCAAAAGAATTACATTCACCAGCCAGAACTGTACCTCATTTCAGTGAACAGGAAGAAAAGTAAATTTCAAACAAAGGATTTAATTATAAGACAAAGACATGCAGAAAAAGTACAGAGAAACCTCTTCTTAATCATACAACATCAAGCTATTGTATCACAGAAAATCAACAGTTATCTTTGGAACAGAGTAACCTCTCCTCAAAAAAAATACATTCTTCACCCTCACTTTACAGCTAGAAGAGGCACAAAGTGCTGCACTAGAAGTTGTGTTCTGTCACAAAAAAGTCTTTACATTGCAAAATACATGTGAAAGATTTCACAAAGTAGACTGTTTTCCTTTGCTGGACTGTCCCATCAATGAATACTCTTGGATCCCACAAAATTAAGCATAATCAAAGACTATACATCATTTTATTAATCTCTCCATCACTGCATATACTTCTAGAATTTGTAAGCTCACTACCAACAGACACTTCCCTGAAAAGAAAAAGAGGAGGACAGATTATTTTTCCATCACTACTGCTATGCTCTTCAACTCTTTTCCACCCTCAAGTTTCTCAAGAATTGTTTCAAATATTTTCAGCTTGAACATAGTATAAGTGTTAAGCTGTGTTAACAGGTTACACTGATTATTTGTCAGTCACCCCAGATAGAATAATTTCATTTGTAATACCTTTTGAATTCATCAGTGTCTCTCTGATGATGATTCATTTGGAAATACACATTAGAATTAGATTTTTCAGAAACAGTTAGAAGCTTAATGGTTAAGCCTCGTGAAGTTTTCCACAGAAATATACCATCCATCATGTAGCTATATTGACACCACTCAGGTGGATGTCACAAGCTGCCTGTATTTTTCGCTTTTTGCTGCTATATAATGAACACTCATATCCCAATTTAGTGGACTTTGTCATTGCTACTTCATAATACTACCTTTCAAAAATATTCCCTTGCCATAAAAAAAAAGTTTCTGACATAATATGCCAGAATAATATAATAAAATAATGAACGTTTATAATTTCCTACAAATAATTTATGTCCCCTTAGTATTTTTAAGACTTGGATTTAACAATATTTAAGTTGACTGGGGAAAATTAATTTTTTAAAAATACAAACTTCCATTAAAATAACAGCTAAAAAAATTTCATACAGCATACATTAGCTCAGCTTTTTGCACAACATGAGTATTATTTACTCCATGAGGTAGAACTAAGCCTTCAAAAAAGAGGAGGTCACACAAGTATGGCAGATAATAATTACAGACTTTTTAGAGCTTTTGCTTTCTTAGAAATGCATTACCACTGTGTTGAATTACTTCAGTTAATTATATAGAATTAGATCTAGCCAACATGGTTTGTAGTTAGGTGCCCTTTCAGCTGCTTGAAATTCCTGAGGGTTTGCAAATGTAAAATGCACATAAAACCTGAATGACTGAGTAACAGGCAATGACAGCTGAAAAAAATCGAGGTGTTCAGAACTCCATATTTATATGTATAATCTTTAAAGCTAACTACAGAAATTAAAAGCAGAAGCTACTCAGTAAAGCAAAAAGAGAGCTGAGTAGCAGTTTCATTGTGGGCTACACATTAAGTGTAAAGACCACTCAATGTTAAATTATTCCAAGAAATGTAAAATCCAAGTTTTCAAGATCTCCCTTACAGTGTGTTCTGAACCTTAATTTATTAAGCAAAACAAACAATGAATTAGTGGTATTAAAGAGATGTCATATGTTTACCATCCTTACATTTAATCCTACAGTATTTCCACTCTTTAGCGACGTTAGCATCCATTTTTATAAAAGCGAATGTATAGAAATTACATTGGATTAACAGCCACATAAAAGACAACACCACAACTACAATTTGTATGGTACAGCTGTTGTCATGTATAGAAATATGTATAGAACTAACATTGGATTAACAGCCACATAAAAGACAACACCACAACTACAATTTGTATGGTACAGCTGTTGTCATCCCATGTTCCTGTCTTCCCTTCCTCACTTTTATGCTTCATTCTGCAGGCTATTTCTACTAACCTAACCTACACTGCATAGGGTGCTCTTCTTCCAATCCCTCACCTCATGGCTATAACAGGTCTCCATTGTGCAGACCATACAGAAAGCACACTCGCAATCACGTGAGCGATGGTGCTTCCAAAGCCTTATAGATATTAATTATTTGCATTCCAGTAGCAAGCAAGAAGCTTGGACTCATTGCCTCAGAAAGAGCATCTCATCCAAGAATAGGATCTGGAAGTACCACCAGGCCACTGAATCCCCCGGGTACTGCTGATGACCACATTTTCTCCTGCACTTCCTACAGTGGGTACTATACACAAGAGTTAAACACAGAAATTGGTGATGATGCTAAGTTTGAGAGACGGGAGGAGGAGCCCGGAACAGGTCAGACCAATAGCAGGAAGAACAGCAGGGTCTAAATGGGTGTTTGTTCCTCAGGTTTGTATGGGGCAAGAAGGCATCAGCGGCTCAAGAAGTGGGAAGGGACAAGCACTGCCAAGAAGAGACAAGACCTAGTAAACGCGGGGCAGGGAAGGCGGTGCTGGAAAGCCAGCAGCAGCACGGCTCCGGGCACGGAGCCTGCGGCAGTCCCGCACAGACGCCGGGGCGGGCAGGGACGGGAGAGGCCGCCGCAGGCAGCGAGGCCGGCACCAGAGCGCCATGTCAGGTGGCAGGGCGAGGAGCCTGGGACCCGGCCGGCCCGGGGCCCGCGGGGCGCAGCCTCCGCAAGGTCAGCGCCGGCGCCGCGGGGCCGCGCCCGAGCGGAGCAGAGCAGCCGGGGCTCGGCTGGGGAGC
>JAYKAV010003013.1:321479-356088 GCA_035582835.1 Phoebastria nigripes
GGGGTGGGGGGCGGGCGCGCCGCTGCGCTGCGCAGGCGCCAGGCCGGGTTGGGCTGGGGGCGGCCGGGGGCGCGGCCCCGGCGCCCCGCGTGCCGGGCCGGGCCGGGGGACGGAGGGGTCTTTTGTGCTGCCTGCGGCCTCTTCCCGGCGAGACCTGCCGCCCCGTGGCATAACTGCGCTTACGACCCCCTGCCGCGCCAGGCCCCGCGAAGGCGCGGTCACCGGAGACGGCCTCCGTGGCTCACCCGGGGGGGTCCCGGGCACCCTCCCGGGGGTTGCGGGCCGAAACGGCGAGAAGCGCCTGGGCGGCGGCCCCGGGGCCGCAGCTGGGCGGGCCGGGCCGTGCGCCTGACAGGCCTCGGCCTGCGGGTCGGTGGGGGGCGGCCGGGAGGGCCGGCAGGTTTTCCCCGTAGCCCCATGGCACGGGACGGGGGGCGCAGGCCTCTGCCCCAGCGGAGGATGGCCGGCCCGGCACCGCTCCGGCGGGTGCGCGTGTAATTCCGTGGCCTTTGTCTGCAGGTAGCAGCTGCCACCCTCCTCGGTGCGGTCCGAGTTACACAACCCGCTTGTCATCAATCCTAGCTGTACGCCGGCGGCCTTGGGCASACTCCTTCGACTCTCGATGTGCCAGGTTCATCGGTTGCTACAGGTCGAACAGGAACAGTCTCCAGGGCCTCAGTCCCGGGGAGACGTGCCTCATGCTGCCTCTCGGCACGTGCATTTTTTCCTTGGCCTTCTGTTTTTCTGGTAACAATTTCTGCACGTGCACTGTAGGTACCTGTGGCACACATCCACGCAAATCCCCACCAAAGGGGCTTTTATGATGTGAGTTTATCAGGTCATCAGAAGCTGAAGTAATTTAGTGTCTACATAATGATACCTAAGAAGAGGACTCTCTAGTCTGCATTATGGCATTAGTTAAATGCAACATATGTTATTTTTCTTTCAGTCGGATGGCTAGTATTAAGTGCAGTACTGGGGTTTTATTGCATATACCAGGTTTCAAATTAAATACACCCCCAAAAGAGAAACAGATTTTGAACATTATTTCTAACAATCAAATCTTCTGAATGACCGTATATKAACACTGCCTTTACGCATTCCTCATATTCTGTAATGAAACGCAAACATTTTATTACGTTAGGACAAAAAGAATTAACAAAAAGGTGAAGGAGTTAAAATGGATTGTTTTTCCTTTTGTTTCATTTTTTTCAATTCTGTTTTGAGTCTTTGAGATGTGTGTTAGCTAGGGCCTTCTGTGGTGCCATAAAGGCTGAAATACGTTAAATACTTCTCTTGCTACTATCACAGTAAGAAAGGAGGATTTAAACTGAAGGCACAGTAACACAGTGACATTTTCAGCCACTACRCAGGGTAGTTGCAACAAGATGGTAACACCTTCGAATCAGAACACAGTTTTTAACCCACTTGAACTTTCTTCTCTCTGTCCTTCTTAAATCACCTTTATGCAAATCACCACAAGTTTTTTTTCCAATTTTCTTCCTGTGCTTTCCCAGTTTCAGAAATTCTTTCTCCTTTCCAAGGCAAGCATCTTTAAAAAAAACACTGCCTTCTTACGATGGCACAGAACTGAGCTACTGGGCTGATTGCACTAATTTCTTCAGAGGCTTTTCGGGCACAGTCTTTCAACAAGGTGCTAAACCTGTGATATATTGTCGAGATTATACTAAGAAATGAAATTACTGTCTGAAGTGAAATTCAGTTAAACACATTTGCATCCCACTGCATCGCACAAATTTTCCAGCATTCAACCCTTTTGATCTCATTACCTTTGACACAAGCACCACACAAAGCACTGCTAGTAATCTGATCATTGTTCATTGCCCTATTCAGTTCTTTCTTTACACTTTCAAAAGTCACATAACTCCAGTGACCCATCTCAGTTTAGTAGAGTTTGTATACTTCTCTTTTGCCATGACCCACACTGTGCCAGTCCCTTTGTAGTCACAATTGCCTGTCACATATATAGTGAACTTGCCCACCTGTAGCACCTATGTTGTGGTTTAATTTAACATTTAACAAAAAAAAAAAAAAAAAAAAAAGAAAACACCGCAATGGACAATTTAATAGGTATTACAGAGATCTGTGTATACAATGACAGATCAGCTATACACAATTACAACTGCACCATCCGCTGTCTTTCCTAGCAATGTTTTTATCATGTCATCTCTTTGCACGTGAGCTACTTGGTAATAGTCCAGATCTTGCAAGTTGTTTCTATTGGAAAGCAACCTATTTATTTTCAGGAAACAGTCTACTAGTGCCCTGAACACAAGAGGCAGCAGCAGCAGCAGAAGGCAGTTTCTTTGCTTATAGTTCCAAGTCTCTTTTCAGCCACAACTGTTTCCAAGAGGTTCCTGAATGATTTTCCTTGCAGTCCTTCCCTGCCCTTCCATGTTTTTTTCTAAACAGTTATTTTTGAAAATATGCCATACACAGTCAGATATCGTACTGGTCTTACACATGGCTCGCTTTTGAGTGTTAATTACTAGTTCTCCAGTTGTCAAAACATAGAAAGGAGTTAGATTGCTCCATACACTTAACTGGATAAAGAGGTTACTGGGTATGGTAGCAGACTAACAGCTTTTCTCCCATGCTGCAGGGTAGTATTTGCCACTGTCAAAAGCTGAGATATGTTACAGCAGTAGGCCAATAACTATTCAAGCAAAGTCTCACAGGAACGTCTTTTTTTGGCTGGGTATGTCTATTTGAAATTTCTCAAGATAATTGATTTAAAGTATTTTAAAACCCAAGTGTTGCATTTATTTTGTAAATTATGTAACTTCTTAGAATGCCATACAAAGCAGAATTAGACCTCTGAAAGAAATTAAAGTATATATACTACAGCAGCAGTTGCATTTTTCTGCCGAATTTACAACACTGAACAAGCATATTTTTTTCTGCTGTTTTCTGAAAAGTCATAAATACTACATTTGCACCTCTTAATAATTAGATAACTGCCTTTCGTACCGCATTTGCCATGATTTTTCCCAGGGTGAACAGCAGGCTGCCTGTTCACAGTATCCTGGATTTGCCAATATCAATAGTTCAGGAAGCTCCATAGTTAGCTCATTTGAAGCCTATTGGATGTAAATTATTGTGAACTAGTGTGCTGGTTTTGGCTGGGTAGAGTTAATTTTCTTCATAGTAGCTAGTATGGGGCTATGTTTTGGATTTGTGCTGAAAACAGTGTTGATAACACAGGGATGTTTTTGTTATTGCTGAGCAGTGCTTACACAGAGTCAAGGCCTTTTCTGCTTCTCACCCTACCCCACCAGCGAGTAGGCTGGGGGTGCACAAGAAGTTGGGAGGGGACACAGCTGGGACAGCTGACCCCAACTGACCAAAGGGATATTCCATACCATATGATGTCATGCTCAGCATATAAAGCTGGGGGAAGAAGAAGGAAGGGGGCACGTTCAGAGTGATGGCATTTGTCTTCCCAAGTAACCGTTATGCGTGATGGAGCCCTGCTTTCCTGGAGATGGCTGAACACCTGYCTGCCAATGGGAAGCAGTGAATGAATTCTTTTTTTTGCTTTGCTTGCGCGTGCAGCTTTTGCTTTCCCTATTAAACTGTCTTTATCTCAACCCATGAGTTTTCTCACTTTTACCCTTCCGATTCTCTCCCCCATCCCACTGTGGGGGGAGTGAGCGAGCGGCTGTGTGGTGCTTAGCTGCCAGCTGGGGTTAAACCACGACAACTAGTATCCTTAACAAAATTTAAAACTGTTAGTTCTTCAGATCTTTTCTATTTCTTGTTGTAATAAGAATTCTTTGACTTTTTCAAATGCAGAACAATAACAGCCAATAATCTAAAATTTTCTAGYCCCATAGTGAAAATGCACATCTTTTTATTAAGAATATCTGATTTTGACACTATTTTTCCTTTCATTGYCCACCTTTCCTTGCTTTAGTTAGTACAGAAACTGTAACGTTCTACTTTACCCACTTTCCACCAAGTTTAAGATAAGATCATTCTCTTTCCCCACATAAAGACTCGTTAGCAGCTGCCAGTCGTTGGATCAAACAGCAGTTGCATGTCATACTCTAGAAAGCAGCAGAAAACCATTCAGTTCCACAGGTGAAAGGGACTGTGGCTTTTAAAATTAACAATACAGCTTGGTGAACAAAGGTGAGGTTCTGAAGACAAAGGATGTTTACCCATTGTATGACTAAGGGTAGATTTTAGTAGAGATATGAAATATATGGAAGCTACAAGCTATTTACTAAGAATTATCCAATGGAATACACAGATTCAAGACTGAAAAAATACGTTTTATCCCAGAAAACAAGACAGAGTTGCAATTATTTGCAGAGATTTGTGTAAACCAGGAAAAAAAAAATCCTTGAATGAAGTTTTGGAGCACTAGAGGAAAACAAACTACGATAGCTAGCACAAAAACAGGCCTTTGAGACTTATCTCCCAAACTAGTTTGGGCAGTTGCCTATGGAACTGCTGCTAGAGTTACTAATCCTCTGAATACCTGAGATTTCACTCCAGTACYGTTTACCTTAATTTTTATGTTCTGTGGAGACAATCATATGGTAGTAAATGATAGTAAAAAATAATTTTATTTTGAATAAATGCTCATTTGATAATATATCAGGGCTTTTTTTTCTGTATATTTGTAAGGTGAGATCTGAGAGAGCATCAATTATTATTTTAAGAAAATTTTATTCATATAAGTAATTTTCTATATATATTCGTATAGCGTTATTCATATACATTGTAGTGTGTACATGATATATCTTGCATTAAAAATCTGTACAAGTTTTCTGTAAGGCTGGTTTCTGACTTGTGAGATTTCCTCTCTGTTTTTCCAGTAAGGTTGAGCATTGTATTTCCTATGCACACATGTTCTCCATTCATCTCTACACTCTATGCCTGTTCAATAACCAGTTGCATTAAGTGTTTTTCCTGCCAACAAGTGTGATATTGCATCAAATAGCAGGGGCACAGGCATGGTGCTAGAAATAGAGACTGGCAATATGCCTTTTTGCTGGGATTGTGAACTGGGGGGCTGTTCTGTTGAATATCAGAGCACAGAACCAAGAGASCTTAAGGTGACCACTGTACAGAAATAAGCAAATTGTTTCTTAATCACATGATTCTAAATAAAGAAAAATGTAAATAAAGACTAAGGAAAAATGTAATAAAATAAATTAATTTATGAATGAAGGATATATGATACATCACTCTGGAAAGCAAAATCAAATGAAAGACCTTAAAAGATTCAAAGTTTGAATTTGATATTGCTAAAAGTCCTGCAGGCTGTTGGAGAAGAAATCTTATTAAGCACACATGCTTTAGTTTGAATTCATCTGTCTTGGACAAACGTAACAAGGACTATGCATGCCATTCTGATCTTCCTCAGTCAGCACAATTCTTGATCATATTCCAGGCTTTATGTAATACTATTAACTAATTACATCTATATCTATTTTCCTATATTATATATAGGCTTACATATTATGTATTATATATTTATTATTATATATACATGTACAAAAAGTGCAGTTCCCGAATCAATTGTTGAGAAATTCCACTCAACCTCTCTCCAGCCTTCCATTATTATCTGTTATTGTCTCCAGCTTTTTCTACCTTAAAACTGTTCTACTAAATCTCCTTCTCCAGTTTAACTAATACTTTCTCATGTGGCATAATGAGCTCTGGAAAATCCATTCTGCATTTTATTCCACCTATGTTTTTCCTCTCAGAATTTGTAATTATTATCACAGGCCGAAAGCTGCCCTACCCATTTTCCCCCCATTCTTATGTATAGGTACTGAAYTTGCTAATCTCCAGCTATACAGTACCATGTTTGCAGTCTGAATGAGTGGGAACCTACATAGCTATGCATCACAAACATTATATGATGTGGGAGTGCTCATAGGGATGCTGGCAGTCCACCACTCAGCTCTGCAGTAAATCCATTCCTAGCTTCTGTGTCCTGCCAACACAGACAGGCCTCTGTTCCAGTGCTCCTCAGGGAGAGRGGTTGGGTATGTAGGGAGACAACCRCAGTTGCATCGTTCAATCCCAGCCTAAGCTACAATAGACGCAAAAAACTGTGCCCCTGGGTGCCTGCCTCTGACTTTGTCATGGTACACAAATAGTATAAAATTAGAATAGAATAGAATAGAATAGAATAGAATAGAATAGAATATTTCAGTTGGAAGGGACCTACAATGATCATCTAGTCCAACTGCCTGACCAGTTCAGGGCTGGTCAAAAGTTAAAACATATTATTAGGGGCATTGTCCAAATGCCTCTTAAACACTGACAGGCTTGGGGCATCGACCACCTCTTTAGGAAGCCTGGTCCAGTGTTTGACCACCCTCTCGGTAAATAAATGCTTCTTAATGTCCAGTCTAAAGCTCCCCTGGCGCAGCTTTGAACCATTCCCATGCGTCCTRTCACTGGATACCAGGGAGAAGAGATCAGCACCTCTTGCCTCTGAACTTGAAATGTGAAGTCAGTTCTTTCCGAATTTGGAGGTTGACATTTTCCAGTCTCTCCAACTAGAAAATATAAAGCTCTTTGAAACTTCTTCCATCTGAAGTATTCTCATTCTACATCCTTATTTCCATAAACTTTGTAGCCTTTGTCTTCTTATTCAACACTGAGGCACAGTAGAGAAAGATGGAGTTTAGAAGCAATTAAGCCAGCTGGACCAGATGGGATGCATGCATGGGTCCTGTTCAGCTGTTGAAGCTGGCTGAAGTTGTTGTGAGACTGCTTTCATCTGTGAAAGGTCGTGGTGATTGGGGAGGTTTCTGATGACTGGAGGAAGGAAAACTTCATGCACACCTTCAAGAAAGGCAAGAAAGAGGATCCAGGGAAATACAGACCTATCAGCCTCACTTCCTTTCCCAGGAAAGTTATGGAGCAAATCCTCTTGGAAGCCATTTCTAAGCACATGAAAAAGAAGGGATTGTGTACAAGCCAACTTGGATTTACCAAGGTCAAGCTATGTCTGACCAACCTGATAGCATATGATGAGACGATTGCTTCAGTGGATGAAGGGAGAGCAACAGATGTCATTTATGTTGTTAAGTCCTGCATCTGTGATGTAATAGCCCATGCACCGGTACAGGCTGGGGGTCAATTGGCAAGAAAGCAACTTTGCAGAAAGGACCYGGTGGACAAATTGAATAGAAAGATTGCATCAGAAAGAGAGCAGGCAGCAGGTCAAGGGAAGTGATTATAGACCACATCTGGAATACTGTGTCCAGTTTCAAGCTCCCCAGTACAAGAAAAATATTGACAAACTGGAGTGAACCCTGGTGGAGGGTCACCAAGATGATTAGAGGCTAGGAGCATATGGCATACTGAAAGATCTGTGTTCCTTCACCCTTAAGATGAGACTGAGGAGCGAATTTTACTGCTGTCTCAGCTACCTAGGAGGAGGATGTAGAGAGGAAGAGACAGACTCTCTTGGAGGTCACAGTGAAAAAATGGGAGAAACAGGCAAATTGCATCCAGGAAAATTCTGAGTAGCTACCAAGGGAAGAGTATTCACTGGGAGGGCAGTCAAACCCTAGAACAGATGTCTGGAGGGGCTGAGTTATCTCCATCCTTGGAGATATTCAAAACTTGACTAGACAGGCTCCTGAATAACCTGATCTAATTGTGAAGTTAGCCCTGCTTTGAGCATGGGGTTGGACTAGATCACCTCCTAATGTTTTGTCCAAACTAAATTACTCTGTGTCTCTAAACGGGACAATTAGGGGATTTCCTTCAAAAACATCCTACTGCTTCAACCCAAGAATATATGATAATTCTCTCTAATTCCCTTCCTGGACTTGGCTCAGAACGTCCCAGTTTTCTCCTTTTACATTTCCAAGGGGGAAGGGCTTGCTATTTAATAGAACTTACTGAGACCCAAGTTTAAAGTAGTGTAAATACTTGGTGGTGCTGCAAGACAAATGAGACAGGAATCAAGTGTCGTTGAATAGTACTTCTTAATTTTTTACAGTGAAGAAAACTAGATACSAATTAAGGGAGTCCAGAAGGGAGTTTTGAGGACAAGTAGACAAGTGAAATAGAAATGACCAAGAATTTCTGGACAGGGAAAATAGGAACCAAATAAGGAAGTCAAGAACTTGGGACGTCAAGACTCTCAAGGTATGAAACAAGCCTTATGCAGCGAAGAGCTAACAGAGATCAGACATCCGAATGAAGCCTGAGAATGGGAGAAGTAAAAAAGGTCAAGTCAGGTTTGTGATTAAACACAAATGTGGGGAAGTTTGCACACTCTCCATCAGAAGGATAACCTCCTTAGCAACACAAAGTGATTGGATATTATAAAATTGTCTGACTGATTAGATTAAAATGGGAAACAGCCACCAAGTGTCTGCCTAGGAAAAAAGCCTGCCCATTAGCCAAATTAATCCTGACTGGATAAAGACATGGTGCAGAGACACTCCATGTGGGGAGACCCGAGGCAGTGCCCAAGAGCATCAAGGCTATGTAGCTCCTGCCAGGTACCCGTCCTCCATAGCATCCTACAAGGAACTGCATGTTAGAAGGAAGGGAGAAGCGAGAATCCTGCCATACCAAATGGTGGAGAGGAAAGTAGAGTAGCCCATCCCTGGGATAGGGGKGTGTGTGTGTTGTGGTTTAACCCCAGCCAGCAACTAAGCCCCACACAGCTGCTCGCTCACTCCCCCAGAGTGGGATGGGAGAGAGAATCGGAAGAGTAAAAGGGAGAAAACTCCTGGGTTGAGATAAAGACAGTTTAATAGGGAAAGCAAAAGCCACGCACACAAGCAAAGCAGACCAAGGAATTCATTCACTGCTTCCCATCAGCAGGCAGGTGTTCAGCCATCTCCAGGAAAGCAGGGCTCCATCACGCGTAACGGTTACTTGGGAAGACAAACGCCATCACTCTGAACGTGCCCCCTTCCTTCTTCTTCCCCCAGCTTTATATGCTGAGCRTGACATCATATGGTATGGAATATCCCTTTGGTCAGTTGGGGTCAGCTGTCCCAGCTGTGTCCCATCCTAACTTCTTGTGCACCCCCAGCCTACTCGCTGGTGGGGTAGGGTGAGAAGCAGAAAAGGCCTTGACTCTGTGTAAGCACTGCTCAGCAGTAACGAAAACTTGTGTTATCAACACTGTTTTCAGCACAAATCCAAAACATAGCCCCATACTAGCTACTATGAAGAAAATGAACTCTATCCCAGCCAAAACCAGCACAGCGTGTTACTGTAGAAAACCTTGTATATCAAGCTTAAAGGGATGATTGTACTTGCAGCATAAGGGAACCTCTTCACAGTTTTGGAGATCTGCTATGCCCCCATTGCCTTTATTTGCTTTTATGAGGATGAATTGAAAGTTGTAGACTTGAATTGAAATGTTAAAGGCAAGTTCAGGGTTTGCGTGCCCTGCCTTGTGACGCACAGATTTACTGGGGAATTGAAGAAGGCAAAGTAGTGTGTAGCCTCCTATTAGTACTAGCCAATGAAGTGTGTGACAATGCTGAAGCGGCACTGTCCTGTTCAGATCAGTGTCATAACTGTGGTCCTGTGGATTTGGAAGAAGAGTTTATTGTCTTCAATTATTTCTCCTCCAAAGCCCAAATGTAATTCAAGTTCTGTCTTCTTCAGAACAAGCATCTGTGAAACTCGCTGACAAAGTATTGTCATGTGCAACTTTATATGAAGGATAAGGATCTGCTACTGCTGTTACTCCACCAATAAGTGGAATTAAGACTCCTGCCCACTAGAAAATACCCTTTCCATATACTTAATTAGGTTTTGTTATACTGACACAGGTTACATGTAGTGTTGAGACTGAATGTCTTCTACTACTTGAGTATTTCTATGTTAAGCATTCCCATGTATCTACACACTGTGGTATCTGGTTTTCTTCAGCTATGCTTTGAAGGAGTTCTCATTCGAAGCAGAAATTGAAGCAGGCAACTTGATCTTCTGGCACTGTCCTTACCGTTTCTTGTCAGACCACTATTTAACCACTATTACCTCACAAAGATGTTTTCCACTGATAAGTAACTTGTGTTGTTATTGAGATAATTAGTTATCAATGCATCAAGGACAGAACGCATTAGAACAGTATCTATCAAAATTAACAGCATTCATGCAGGTGATCATCAAGAGGAAAATAGTGCCTAATAAGGCTTGCTGTGGTTACCTGTAGCATAAATCCAGATCAATAAAAATCAAATCAGGTTATAGTTGTCAATGTTTATTACACATTAAGAGCAGAGTATGTTGACAGAAATACCCAATACTTTATGTGATACTTTGAACTATTGCACTTAGACAAGTTAGGTGAGATTTATTTAATCTATCTGTAGATATCAACACTGCAAACTGAATTTGCTGTCCCATGCTTCCTTTACAGGCTATGCTCTCACCTTTAGAGGGCTCTTCATCTAACCTATTTTAGGTGTCTCTCCTAGCATATGATTAGTTGCCTGAGAAGTGCAAAATCTCTTCCACTGAGTGTAAGGGAAGCCTCTACTCGCATGTAACAGTCCGTATTTGTTTAGGTAAGTCCCTCCCAGCTATTAAAAAAACCCACCAAATTTCAGCCTGATTCTAAGATTTGAATTTAATTTGCGAATTATAACTATTCTTTTTATTACAGTGGTGATAACCTCAGTAGGGATTACATAAATATGTACAAAAAGATAATGTTGTTCCACATAGATTACTATGATTTTCAGTTTAACAACCTCCCCCATACTTACAGAAAATTCTTGCTTAATGATACAGCAAAATCCCAACAAATCTAAAATATTGTTTGGAATACTACCTCTCAGTAACTATTTAAATTATGTTGCACATATTTAAAAAAAAACATTGAAAACCCAGTGTTATTAATGCTGCACAGTCAAGCACTCAGAAGCTTAAAAATGATACAGGTAAGGTCATCTATGAAAGCTTCGTCTGACCCTCTCAAGTAGAAATACCTAATTACACAAGATTTTTCCCCCATCTCACTTGCAAGGATGAACAACGGTCACATGAATGAGCAGTGCTTTACTACTTTTCTTATGGCCAAAGATGATCTTAAGTCTAACCTAGAATTTGTACTCAACACAGAATTACACATTTGCTTACTGTTTCTTCTGCAATAATACAGATGGGTCTGATTACTTCAGAAATTACTGCTTATCTCCACAACTGCCCTCCTTATGTGAGGACTAGAATGAATTGATTTTTACGCATGGAGAACTGAAGACCAGGGAGATTAACAATCAGAAGCATTAACTAGTTTTGAGTACTCAGTCTGAAATGCTTCAGGACTGTTCAGAAATACATAGCACGACGTAATTTCATATATATGTAAGTACAGTTTTTACAGACTTCAGTTGAAACTGACTGCTCAGCACTTCCGAGAATCAGATGCAAAAAAATCAGTTTATACCTGATTTTGGATATCCAGTTACAGAATATCTTGTTTGACTATCTTTCCTCAGCATTATTTAGGGACTAGATGACAGATCAATATAGAGAATGCATCAGTTTTCTGCTGCAACAATTGCAAGATCATGCTCTCCCTCTCCCCCTATTTCCCATAAATATTTAACTTCTGCTACATGCTAAGGAATCCTATAAATACTACCACCATTTACAAACCATACTCACCCAAGCCATTAGGTCCACAGCACAAAACATAGTCTAGTACACAAGAATGTGCTATCATGTAATTAAGTACTGCCACAACATAACTCTTGAAGAAAGGACAAGGCAGCTATATAGTCATTCTAAGCACCTAAAATTAGATGTAACAGTAGAGCCTGTCTTCCATGCAAGGCTTTAGCCTTAAGCAAAGACACTGTAATTCCATTTAAGCTTTTCTTCCCTTTCATTTTTAAATTCATATAAGTTAGAGAGCTTTATTTAACTTGCTTTATGTACTTCCATCTGCCATCTTATCTTCACATTTTGAGTATGGTCAACATTTTAGTCCCTAAAAGCTACCAGAGTTGTTAGACAAAAGAGGAAGAGACATTTTCTGTTCCTTAGGGACTCATGTCTAAATGTGTAAACAGTTCAGAAGGTGACTTGATCTTTGCTTTAAACAGACACACACTCATTATGCACGTTTTTCCTCTTTAGAAATCTCAGTTTACTGAGATCAACTAAAGTCAAGCCCAGTCTCAAGTTTAGAGTTCAAAGGACCAAGCTCCCATCACTAACACGTTAGAGCTCTTAACCTAAACACAGCCCTCCCTACCTGTGTAAATCCTGTGGAGACACAGCAAAATCTGATATACATACAGAAATTGCACTAATAATTTTAAATAAGTAAAAAATTCACAGGCATTTTACTGGTAGTTGTTTTACAGATTCCTCCTAGTTCCATGAGTGACCAAATTAGTATTTTTAACTCTATTTAGATACTAATCTGTGTTAAACAACCACCTGAAAGGAGAGTGTAGCAAGGTGGGTGCCAGTCTTTTCTCCCAAGTAACAAGCGATAGGACAAGAGGAAATGGCCTCAAGTTGCACCAGGGGCGATTTAGATTGGGTATTAGGAAAAATTTCTTCACGGAAAGGGATGTCAAGCGTTGGAAGAGGCTGCCCAGGGAAGTGGTTGAGTCACCATCCCTGGAGGTATTTCAAAGACATGTAGATGTGGTGCTTAGGGACATGGTTTAGAGGTGGACTTGGCAGTGCTAGGTTAATGGTTGGACTCGATGATCTTAAGGGTCCTTTCCAACCTAAATGATTCTATGATTTGTATCAGCTCGCTGAACTGAGTAACAGAATTTTTGTAGGTTTTGTCTTTACAATTGTTCCTAAAGTCTAGCCTATCTTGACAGTAGAAACATGGATGACTTTGGACATCATTCCGAAAGAAGAGGCCTTATTTCCTCAGCCAAATGAAGCTGTATTCCTTTAATCAAAATACCCTTTAAACCAAGTTTAACTTCCAAAGGACAGCTGAACTAATGAAGAGTTTATTTTACTACTTTACAGACTAAGCTAAATTATATTCAGTTTCAGGCATTTTTATATCATAATTTCAAAAGTGCTCTTTATAATGAGACTATACCTTTCCAAAAGCAATCCTTCAGAAGTCTCCTTGATGCTTATGTTGTACATAGCATCCCACCTCACCATTTAGAAAGGCAAGATATGTTTAACCATAGCTTAGTTTTAAGCAGACATGAGCCTGAGCTTATGATCACCAGTAAGAACAGCACCTCCACTGGCTACCAGGAGCATCTTCCAGTTCTCAACAGTAAGTTCGGTCACCACTCTCTGGAAACTCAAATTTGCACAGGTCTTAGCTCACATAATTTTTGTGGTATCTTCTGTTTGGACATAGCTTCAGTCTTGACAATGAAGCATAGTATCATACTATTTTGTAATTAAATTTTAATGCTACCAATACAAGTGTTCTCCAAGCTTTACAGATACATATACTCTTCTGCAGTTACTGCAAAGACAGTTTCAAGAACACCAAGCAAGTAACCTATTTTAGTACTGGGGAAGGGAAGTCACAAGTAAGCTACATAAAGAAATACCGTACTTTCTGCTATTAATTTTTGTCCACATTTATTTATGAGTAAAACAAACAGCAAACATTACAGCAAAGGGGACATTCAGGCCCAGATTTTAAAAAAGAAAACAGATGCCTGGATAGATTCTGAATTTAGGCACCTCAAGATTGCTGACAAAGTACACAAAAATAAGTGAAAGTCGTGAGCGTTTCAGCAAACTTCGTAAGTGCATTTCAGTATTTATTTAGATGTTTAAGCTCTCGCACTAGATTTTACAAGCTGGTGAACACTGGCAAAATTATTTCTCCCACAGAACTATAACCACACATTCCCAAGACAGTATAAATATATGGTTGAACTAACATTAATACACATCACCATTTTATCAATTACATAATAAAACAAATTATCAAGTATCCAAATATTAAGTTACGCAGCTTGAAAGGCATACAAAATATTACAGAGGTCTGCCCAAGTCATAGCAGAAACTCAAGGAGGAAAAACAAAAGGAAAAAAAAAAAAAAAAAANAAAAAAAAAAAAAAAAATATCACACTTTCAACAAAGCAATAGTTGGTAAACAACTTTCAATAGGTACAGTAAAAGAAACTACAAGATTTTTCAGAAATTTTCTGATTAAGAATTTTTAGCTACAATAACAAAGCATTTCTACGTTTTAAAAAAATATTTACTGAAGTAAAGGGCATATTCTATACTTCCTGCACAAGACAAAGGCAACATTTTACTAGAAATATTAAATAGCCCCTCCCAACCTTTTCAGGCCCTCTGTTAAGTTGCACACGAAGTGCCAACATTAATTTTACTGTAAGGCTTTTTGTCTGGAGACATTAAAGACTTGTGTGCTTCTGTACAATTTAAAAGATTTTCTACATGAGTAACCAGAGAGTAATGATTTGTAAAATGGAGAGGTTCAGATAACAGAAAAGTAGACGCTAGGGTAGAAAGTTGCTGTAATTCATAGTATTAAAAAGACAGACTGTGCAAATCCTGGTAATTCTAGTGCGATTGTGGGAGACAAAACATACAGTGAGCAGGCAAGACTATCTTAGAGACCATATTCTTCAATATTGAAATGACTGTAGAAAAAAAGATAGTAAGGTCCAGATAAGCTGGTAGTTCTCACGTCATCAGAACTATGCTCATTTATAAGGAAAAACACGTAGCTGATATGCTAGGTATTTTGGCACCTAATCTCTCTACAGATTGATTTATTTCAGTACCCCAATTTTTAGTAGTTGAAACTAGGTGGGTAAGACTCAACGGCATGATTAAAGGATATTTGAACTGGTAATTAATGAACAAGGAGACAGCTCAGAAACAGGGTACAGCAAAAATATTTACTGGGTCTCCAAACAGATGGATATTTATCTAAACATACAAGTTGCATTTCTGCTAAGCCTTTAGCCTATTAAATACTCCTAAGGAAGCTTCCTTTACTACTAAAAAGTATCAGACTCATGTCTTTGGCATGCAGTCTGCTTAATTCTAGTTTCCATCCTTTAATCCCAAAGAAGTACTATAGGCTGTTGAGCTTTACTGAATACAACAATTATTTCGGTGACCATTGGAGTCTTTAAAACGCAGACGCATCTTGGGGCGGTATTTCTCCAAGTACAGAAGTTGCTTGCTGTTAAAAGCTCCACGCCGCTTCCTAGATGGAGGAAAAAATATTTTAAACTGAACATTAATCTACTGCCCAGTGAAATAATATCACCAACCAGAGAAAAATATTTTTAGGTCACTTAAAGAAAACACCATTAAGTCAAGACTGTAACCAAAATAAGGGTAATTAGAAGTTAAGTGCCAGGAAAGAGGGTGGTAGCTTCCTTTCACAAATACCTCATTGGACCACATGCTTAAAGGAGTACATAGCATGTTAGACAGTGTTTTAGCCTCCGATATAAACAAGCCAAAGATCTTACATTAAGATCTTTTGAAGAAACTTCAAAAGGAAGCTACAGAGCAGATGCGATACAGTTGTCTTAAAAAAAAAAAAAACCCTGAAGTTATTCAGTCTCTTAAAATAATTAAGAGGAATAGTACAATACTAAGAAAGTACTTATAAACATTCTAACTCCCCATAATAAGAAGTTGAACAGAAATTGAGCTTTCTTAGTTTTCTCAAACCAGAAGTGTGTGAAAGAGGGGTACATTTTTGTTGAGTGTTTGGAATATGTACCTGGCTTCCTATTCCTCACTTTATATACACCAGCCTGTTAAGATGAACAAGCTGAATTTAATTCTTTAAAGGCTTGGCAATTATGCAAGAAGTATTTTGGTATTGTTTATATGAGCTGCAGCTTCTTTTAAATACAGTTGAAACCTGCAAAGTTAAGGCATTGAGACTAAAATTGTTCTCATCCAACTTCCATACATTTATAAAAAAAATCCAAGGAAGTATTTTGCTTCGGTATGCTACCAGAAAAGATTAGGAGGAACTGTTTAGCACACTTTGATCTAATACAGAAGAAAGGATCCACAAACATGAATGAGTGCTAGCTCTAGCTACCAGACAGAACCTAAATTTCTAAAGGTATTCTGCCTCTCATACATACAAATAATAAAGACAACCCTGCAGATCTAACTGAACATTAGGGGTTTTTTTTTGGTTGGTTGGTTTTGTTGTGGTTTTTTTTTTTTTTTTTTTTTTATTTTTTTACTTGCTCAAATAATTACTTACTGATTCTGGTTTCCACAGAAACAGAAAATACCCATTCCACAGGCCAAGTCCTACAACACTGACTGTATGCAGTACGTGTGTTAAAAAGTTCATATGTACTAAATATCTTACAAAAAAAAAAAAAGAGTAAAAGACAAGAAAACAGCATTCAGAATTTCCTTTAGTGCCCAACGATGTATCAATGTGTTAAATCTTGGAAACAGCTAGATGTTAGCTTCATACTTACTGTCTTATGAACTGCACTGCATCTTCATACTTCATTCCACATTCTATCAGTGCAAGAGCAACTAAGACTGGAGCTCTGGTTAAAAAAAAAAAATAAAATTCAGTTTAGCATTTGCCAGTGCATACTTAGAAGAAAGCTTACTTTCCCCAGTTCTCTTTTCTGTCCTTCTGTGTCTATCTGATGTTTCTTCCCTGGGGAAGCAAAAAAGACAAGCAGAAGGCATTTCTACATTAACTGAGCCATTATACCATCTGTTTTCAAGCTACTCATCCTCATTAAGAAAGGGGTTTAAATTAACTCTGGTCAACCTTAGCTTTGTTCATCTAACTTTACGTATAGGAGAGGACAGCAGGAATAAAATGCAAGTAATCTTTACCCGTTTGTTTCAAAGCCAATTGATTCTGGGGAAGAGTTGCATATGGGTTTCTATTCCCCCCAATAAGCATCTTTAGAAGCAGTCAGGAGCCCAAAGCAGAAATCAGAAGAGGGGTCAGGTCCAATAGGAACAGAAAAGTCCTAGAACTAGTGTCACAAGTTTTAGGAACAGATGCAAYCCACAGGCTGCTGCCCACCCCCTAGGATTTCCTTGCTTGCCACAGTATTCTTCATCTGACAGAATATAGTTTTCAGTTAGGAAAGCTTGACACAAATCAAACTTAAATACATTAGCAATTTATGGCTCAAAAAAAAAAAAAAAACAAACCCAAAACAAACAAGACAACCCCCCATGCCACACACTAGCAACAGACTTGTGCCTCTAGTAGCAAGCTTAAGTGGTTTTATGTGTTCAGGGATTTAAAAAAAACCTTACATGATAAAAAGCTAGGATCTTCTTTTCAACTAGTTAACTGCCCAATTTTAAGGAAAAGAACAACATATATCATTGTAAGCAGCTGAAGAGGACTTGTTTTGGTAGTATTCACTACAGTCAACTTTGTTACACGTAGAGCCATAATGCAAACAGTGGATAAGCCAGGCTTATGGACAGCAAGACCAGAAACCTCCATTTTATATTGGAAATGCTGAAACGCACGGCTAGAATATGGCAACTGTGTTTTGAACAGATCTAATTCCCAGGTAGTCTAGAAAAATAGCAGCAAAACCATTATGTTCTCACAACTGTTGGAATTGTATTTAAGATAGTGGCAGCAGACAGAGGAAACAGGGCCAAGAGAACATTTAGCATTATCCATAAAAATTTTGAGGCTCCGTGTTAGAAATGAGACAGAAACAGAGCTTTGGGACTTTGGAGAACACTTTTGATCCCCCAATGGGGATGAAAGTTGGTCTTGATGTGCCAGAGCACCCCACTCGTTTGTGGCTAATGGTTACAATACCCTTGGTACAAGAAGACAGGCAATACTGCTGAAATAGGGATGAAGAAGAAACTTACAGGTGAGTCACTAAAAACTAAACCCATTAGAAAAAAAAGGAAGACTTAGCAAGACAAAAAAAATCAATATATACTTGGTACAATAATATATTTGTTTACTTCATTCAGTAGTTTTTGTGCAAGAGCTGTGATAATAGCATAATCTGTTGACTAAAAGGCATTTATGTCTAATATATACATACAACAGTTTCCTGCCATCTGAACTACTTTTAAGTGTGACGTCATTCCAATACTGGTTATGTGACTATTTTACATTTGCCTCAAATAAACTTTTGTACTAAATCTTAGCAAGTCTGACTAGGGATAGCAATTCAACAGATCTTTAAAACTTTACCCACCTTCCAAGACCAGCAACACAGTGTACAGCAATACAACAACCAGGTTCTTCACGAAATTTAACTTTAAGGAGGTTTAGCCAGTCATCAACAATCTGGTTGGATGGTGGAGCACCGTCATCAAAGGGCCAATCCTAGAATATAGCATGACATACATAAAGACAGAACTCTTTATGCTTGTATGCTGTGTGCATACRAAAAAAAGTAGGGGACACAATGGACAAAAGAGCTGACAGCTAAAGGAACCACTCAAGTTTATTGTTTTCTAGTAGTATAACTATAGCAATATTAGGAATATATTCCTTTGAATCTGTTTTTATTGAGCAAATGATTTTGCTCAAAACCAGATTTTTTTCCTGACAAGAGAGGATGTCTGTACAGCTTTGGCCTCCATCAGCTGCTGGAATACACTTGTAGAATTAGTAAGGTGCTGTAAAAAGAATTTTGTTTCTTGTGAGGGGGTGGGGAGGGGAGGAGATGAGTTGGTTTTAAACTCTGCTTCCACACTACTTACCAAAACCTGAATGCCTTCTTTTTCCACCGGAGCAGTGTCATAAGTAGCTTCACACACTCTTACCACTGTGGTAACGCCATATTTCTTAAGTTCCTAGGGAGTGGGGAACGGGGGGGGAGGGAAGAAAGGAAGAAAAAAAAAAAAAAAAGAAAAAACACAACACCTGCTTTAGGAGTAAACTGACTTCACTTACTATTTGATTTTCTCAATAGGTTAGCTTATTAACTCATTCCAAAAGTTTCAGTAAGTAAACTCGCACAAATGCTTGCCACCCTGTGAAGGACATAGAAAGCTGAAATAACTGAAAACTTGTGTGTGCTAATGCCAGATACTTTTGAGCTCTTCTGCAAACATTACTGAAGATTAAGTTTTGTTATGTTGGATCAGACTTTTTTCTTTTAAAATCAAATCCAGATAAACACTGATGAAATAAGTAGTCCATCTCCAAAAGATCGTTCCTTTTAAAGGAACAGGAAGTTTCCTGGTTTGCAAAGCTACATACTTCACTAAGAACATCCCAAGTGAGGTTTAGATCCTCCCCTTCTCTCCTGCTACTTAAAACAACAGGTTTGTAACACCTCTTACTGATAAGAATTATGAGCACAGGACAGTAACTTATTCCAGTTCCTGAGTTACCATAACTAGATAACAAAATTTAGCTTTCCATTTTGCTATTAACCTCCATTTATTAAAAAAAACCAAAACTACAAAAAAAACCAAACCAAACAAACTAAAAACCACCAAAAAAACCACACACACACACAAAAAAATAAACTCACTCTTCATTCTTCCTGCAACAACCCATCATTCACACAGTAACTGTCATGGTAATGACTGAGGCATAGCCTAAGCATACTTTATCAGTCGTGAGAGTATAAAGGCAAGCAAATGTTATCTCACTATGTTTCTTGTAAATTATCCCACACTGAATGCAAAATAGAGGTATAATACACCTAAAATCTTGCTAATGAGGGACTGCATTACAAACTCAGACCTTACCAGGAGGTAACTTCAGAGGAACCTATTGTTAGCATACATGCACACACTTTTAACTGTGTACTTTATAGCTCCAACATGCTAGATGCAAGGTTTAGATGACAAATTCAGATACTAGCAATATATGCCAAGCCACCTGGCTTTAGTCAGTAAACAATTTCAGCATGTACCAAAACACTTAAAGTAGCTTCAGCAGCTCCGGATGGCAGAGCAAGCCTACCACCACAAATTTCACTCAAGTAGACACTATGACACTCAGAGGATTCTCTTAAGCTACACTAGAACCATGATCTGCTAATACTGCAGGGAGATAGGCAGTGAAAGTATATTGCAATCCTGTTATTTGTTCCTAAGGTTCTGATTCACAATGTATAGTGAATTATTCTCTTTTTAATCACTATGCAATAGGTGCAAGGAAATGTTACACCACTTTAGATGAATCTAAATGCGAGTTCCTACCACTAGCAGATCTTTGTATTGTTCTACAGATAACTCTGCCAGATAACTCCTGTTTTCAGACCTAAACAATGTACTTAATGTACAATGTACTAGGCAGTATGATTATTTCTTTGCTTCACTTTCAGAAGTATGTTTTTGTGAAGGCCAAAAGTAAATCTGAATAGATTTGTCTGTAGGTCTTTGAAGCATGGCATCAGTATTTGGGTGGGGGAAAAAAAAAAAGTCAACATACGAACAGTCTCAGTACCTCTTCATATGGCTTCCACAGCTGTTATCAACTAGTAAAGAAGGAAATTGTTAATATAGCATGCTGTTCAGGCATTAAAAAAAATACATCAGTAAGAATTCTGTCCTGACCTTACCTCTATAAATTTGTTTAAGGTTGCATTGGTTGGATTGTGTGTGATTAGGAATCTCATGTTCTTGTAGGTGATTTCCACAGGAGCTGGGCGGTTCATTCGGGCCATATTGATTTAGTTAAACATGCAACAAGATTATGAAAAGATTCAAAAAAAATTCTAATACAGAAGTGATTTAGAGAAACTGAAGTCTACTTCACTATACTCCACGTGAAATTCTCAGTGCTTGGAAGTATGAAATTGAGAGCAATGGGAAATGAAATGAACCTCCTAACAAGAAGCAGCAATTCTTCAATCCAGTAATACTGAGGCAAAAGAAAGGCAGTGCACTGAGGTTTACCCCATCCAGGTCTGAATTCTGTTGTTAAATGCTCTGCCAATTTCAATTCAATACTTCTTATCCTGGTCAACCACTCTTAGGGGGGCTTCTTGGTGGAGTAGTAATGAATTTCTACAGTTCACTTGTCTGCATAGAGGTCGTGCTGTGCCTGGCAGTAGTCTCCACTGCCCTTCAGAAACTCCATAAATGTGTGACCAAGAACACCACAGAACTGCTGTAAAGAGAGGGGAAAAGAAAGCATAATGAGCACAGGTGAAGCAAGGTTGTTTTGAAGACACCAAGCATTATAAAATGAAAAAATAAAAGCAGAGCAACTAAGCAGTTTCACAAGGTTTATTTTTTAATCCAAGAATTAGGTTTGTGTAAGAATCCCGTTACCTTTCTTAGCAAGGATTACTTGAAAATAAATACACTTACTTAACACAAAGTTTCCATATAGGGTTGTTTCAACACCAAAAACTGAAATGTATTAAAATACCAATTCAAATGTGCTAAACATAGCAACAAGAGACCAAGTTTTAAGAACGCCAGTATTTATATATAGCATAGCTTTTCCAGGATACCCATACAACTGTATTTTCCATTCTGAATCGAGAGACATCACAACACCTAAAGTTACACTGACCTTAAGTARTCCCATGAAGGCAAGGATGAGATTCCTTGAATATTCAAGCTGAGCATAAGACAATTTCTAGTGTTTAAACAAAACTACCAGCCTCTACATAGATGCAGAATCACTTGTCTTAAAGGCTAAAGACTTACTTTGCATGTAAGCATCATTAATTCACATACAGAACAGCCAGTAGAAAAAAAATGCATCTAAATCCACCTGTCTCAAATAGGAGGCCTTGAAAGCAAATGCAAAGTCTTTGTGGTCTAACAAAACAATGCAAGCTTTTGAACATGTTTTGAGACTTTCAAGGCACACAGATTTCTAACTAAGGAACATTTCACATACTAAAGGCTGAAGACACATGGCAACCTTCATCTGCCTTTAACAGCCTTTCTACACCATGACTTTATTAATATACCAAGATAGTGGTAATAGTCTAGCTAAAAACATACACAGCCAAGTTTATTGAACACATTATTCCTGCCCAGTGGTGTGTATTTCACTATGGTTAAATTTACATATAAAATTACTGCAAGATGCACAACCAGGAAGTAGATAGCTGATGAACTGCTCCGAGTTGTGTATTCATTTGCAGATGTTGCTACACAAATGAACCAAGAACATATGCGTTTATGCACTGTGGAACCTTACAGCAGAGGAGTTAGTTTTGTGCCCAGCCACAGTTCCAGTGTTGATGACGATACCTGCCTAGGAAACAGAAAGGAAGAAGAGAGAAGTTTTGTCTCCCAAAAGATAGGTACAAGCCGAACCAAATGCCCACTAAATATAATTAGGTACTAGCGAGAAACATCACTGATCCTACAACTATTTAGCAGAAAAAAATGACTTATGTTGGCCAGTCAACTCCAAACATTGGAAGGAATCCATGTATTTCAATGCCCAAACAAAATATTGCCCAAGACACTTTGGAAATGGATTAGCTGAGCATGCAGTGTTACAGAACTGCTATCACAGACTTACTTTCTTAAAAATGCGATTGCTAGTTTCTAGCAAACAGAAGATTAACTTCATTGTAGCAATGTTCAGATTTTTTTCAACTACAAGCCAGCTCTATGCATCCATCCATATATATAATCAGGGCAACTGTACATGAGAAAATAAGAAGAGACAGCATTTCAGTGCTCTACACTCAAACCTTTCCAGTCAAAGGACCATGAAAGAACCAGCCTGTGCTGAAAAGCTGAATTGAAGCAAATTCAAAAGATCAGGTCCCAAAGACAACTGTACAAGTCGTCCTGATAATAGCCAATGTCTTACTACACTTCACCAAAGGGCAGGAAGAAAAAGCTACGTGCAAATAAGTCATGGTTGCTAACTGCCATCTAGGATTTGGAGTCAGACCAAGACTCCACTGCAGGCACTAAACCATATACCATAAGACTAGAGTGAGTCTATCTAGTAACGATTAGTATTAACCAGAAGTCACAACAGATCAATAGTCTAATAACTGTTGAGTTTCCTAAGAGGTATCTCAGCAGTAGAGGAGTTCTTAAAGTGAGCTACAGTTTAAAGAACTGCAACAGTGTTTTATGTTGCAGACATTTGCTCCATTCATAAGTCCAGAGAAGGGGAAGTTCAGTATCAGAGTAGTAGTAACAGAGAAGATAATCATTATGAGTTTGGACTGTAGCAGATGGGTAGAGCTGCATCACACAATCTTACAAAGGACCTTTAGAAAAAGCAGACCAAACACCTCCAGGCATCTTTTTCATCTTTTCAGACAGCTTCTTGGTAAGAAGTTTTAAGGATACACCTTAATCACAGGCAAGGCTTGCAAAAAAAACTGCTAACCAATACGAGAAAGAAGTTAGCAGAAAGAAACTAATAGGACAATTTCCCATGCACTTTGCTGCCACTCCAGAGATACTACCATCACCATTTCTGTAAAGACTGTAGGATTAAGTTTGCCAGTTACTTGCAAAAAAACTATTTCAGTTTTTATTTGTGATAAATGGAGGGACAGTGAGAACTCTAAGTATAATAGGCATGAAAAAAGAGTAAGAATCCTCTGAAGGCAAAGGCCAACAGAGTAACAGGAACCAGGAGAATTCAGACTCAGAAGAACTCCAAGGATCATCATCTGATATACCAGCCATGCCTTAGCAGAAGAAGGTAGGTGTACATTAAAAAGACTCCCAGGACCAGACCTAGGGAACACCTAAAATAGCAACTGAAAAAAAGAACTGAAGATAGCTTATTTAAAGTCACTTTCAATTAGTTTAAGAAGCAGAACAGCAAAAAGGGACAGGACAGCTTTAAGCAGATACAGCTGCACAAGGTCTAGTGCTGCTTTTCACATGCACTGGCAGATCTCATGTTTATCTCTTCTTAAGACTGCTAAGAGGAATCATAGCAGGTCCTTTTCCCTGGTAGAGGATGAGGGAGTGGAGGCTGTGAGAAACAGAAATAGAAAAGCATGCAAGTGAGCTCGAGGAGATAGAATGGGGTCACTAGGTTAAAGAAAAGACCTTTCAATCTGGGGGGGAAAGAATGTAGAGTAATTGGAAACAGTTAACATGACCCCATACCAGGGCAGGTAGGAAGTAAGAAGTAATCAGGATTCATGCAGCCTGGTAGGCAGGCTGCCCTTGGTATGCAACTAGAAGGACTCAATACAATACCAGACAAACTCATCATGAGGGTAAGGAAGAGGGCAGGCAGCAAAGCATTAGTTAAGTAACAAATCCTACCTTTTGAAATGCAGATTGTTAATCACACCTAGAAACTGGGTGCACAGTTCAAATTCTTATACAAAGTTGAAGCAAGTACATTACACAATGTTAAGTTTGAGTTCTACGTATAATTAACCCCTACAAATGAATTCATTTTGTTAATACTGACTTAACAGTTAGCAATTAGACACATCAGCACCTTACTAATTCACACAACTAAGGACCTAACAAAGCATGTATTTGAGTCTCGCTGTTGGCCTTGGCAAGTGCTGCTGCCACATTATAAAGGAGCAAAGTTCACATTTTCCTTTGATGTGAATGCCATCACTTCTCACCATTGCTAGCCAGAAAGCTCCACATGCAGACCAACTCCTTAAGGCAGCAACATGCTGTACTATCCTAAGACAGTTTTGCCAACCTAGTTTAGTTCTGTTCCCGGAGCCAAATGAAAATTAAAGACAAGTAGTACATTGGCATGCTGTTTGTGTTATGGCATTAAGCCAGGGTACAAGGCTTCACCCATCTTCAGCAAAAAGACCTGGAAGATAAGAAATCAGCTATAAAATAGTGTTGTAGTAATTAAGACCACCTTSGGTTCAGGGGGAACTCAAATGACATGAGCAACTTTCGAGAGGCTTGGAAATACAGCTTTAAAATTACAGTTAACTGTCTGAGACAATACAATTTGGTAGGTAAGCTATCAAAAAAGTCAAGATAGTGTATGAAAGCATAAGGCTGCATTAAGTGAAACTCAAATGCATAGTATTGTATGTAGAAGTTTCTTTAACAGAATGACACCAACTCAGCATTTGTATCACCAAGTTGGGTACTCCAGCATATTTTTTTCAATTTACATGTGAGTTTTCCTTGAGGAAAATTAACACTGAAGGGTTTTGGAAACAGAAGCAGCAGTTTCTATTAGTAACAGAAAGCCAAACAACGTTTAGACTGTTAGATCCATCAAAATAAACTTGGAAAACAAAACTAAGGTTAATATACCAGGACCACCTATTAAGAGAAGTTATCCTGTCCAATATGGGATAAAGTTATGTTAATTACGATTGCACCATCTACTATCATTTATGCTAGGAGAAGATAGAGAATAGTTTATTCAAGCAAGAGGAAGACATCTTGAGAATAAAAGTTTTAATTCATGCCCTTCTTTGGGACAGGAAGCTAAAGTATCTGTCTTCACAGACAAGCAGATTCATGTGTATGTTAATTCTGGGTTTGAAACAATCACTCGTGTCTGGCAAAAACTGCTTATGAAAGTAATCTATTAGATTGTTACCGATATGTGGAAAGCAAAGAGGTGTAAGGTTATCCCATGCTATTGACATTCTTGTTCACAACTGGGTAGCATCTTGAGAAGCATGCAAACAAAAGCGCTTGTTTACATAGTTACATGACAATTCACTCTACCTTCAGAAGATGTGCAAGACTGTTCACAGTTGCTCAATCCACCTGCTCATAGACCAGAAACATTTATACCCAGAATCAACTATGTGGGATCACATTCTCTGAAGTCAAGACCTGCCACACGCTCCCCTACTGAAACCACAGAATCAAAACTGGAAAACTAAAATACACTACATTTCATTACAATTAAGAACACCTGCAAGTAAGTTCATTGTTCTAACTTGCTACCTGACAAAAAGTTACTGAAGGACAGAGGGACAAATACCCCTGACTTTCTCTTACTACTCAAGGCCTAAGTAGCAACTGCTAAGGCAGACAAGGAGGAGTGGGAGGGTAAGGTACAAACTGCATGGTGCCATTAAGCAAGGCAGAGGCACACCTTCATTAGGTATTGTTGACAAGATGCACCTCCTATCTACTGGGCACATGAATACCTGTATTATGATATCCACAGTGATAACATTACCCATTTTGGGCCAGAGAAAGCGACCCATGGCCTAAGAAAATACACTCATGCATCACAGACAGGAGATTCCAAAGGTTTATCATAAAATTGTTACGACATGCTCTGTGAAGGAAGGATGTTTCTTGTGGTTCAAGTATGCAGTTTAGGGGGAAGAAAAAAATTATCTCAAAACTTCCTGTATAACAAGTCAATGCAACTTCCAGAGATGATGAAACTGAGTCCATGTGACTGTCTTCCTAGCTCTTCCGCTTGGATCATGAAGGAAGAAAAAAAAAAAAAAAAAAAAAAAAGGCGCAAAAAAGCCTGAACAGATATTGGGGAAAACAAAGACATCACAGAAACCATTCCACCCCCTTGTCTAATGCATCCTCTTTTTGAGTTTCTGAAAGCAAGAAGTCTCAAAATGACTTAACGCTATCACTTCAATAGCAAACTACTTAAATCCTGTTGTCATTCTCAAAAATTATTCCATTATGTTTTAAGCAATAACATGAGAAATTTAGCATATACATGCAAAGACAGTTATTGCTGTATTTTATCGAGCCTAATAAAGGTATGAGTGCCAAACAAGAAGTTGTGTCTGAAGAAAGCTGTAAGGAGTTATGGACTTACTTTTAACACAGAGGTACCTCTTGTATTGATCTGATAGAGTGAGTTTTATTTTTTTAAATATAAGGTGACAATCTGCTACTAGTTTAGAATTCAGTAATACCCTGATCTGGGCGTTCTGGTTAATCTTTAAGACAAGAAGTGATCACTTACAGTCAGCCTACACGCTGGGATAGATCCAGCATTCTTACGTGGCACGTATTCTGTCAGAACAGGAAGGTTTCACAAGATAGAAGTTATTAGATAAGGCTAAATTCTATTTATTTACTGCCTTACTGACACATTTAGTTTTGGTAAGACAATGACATCCTTCTCCCTTGGCTCCTGCTACATCTGTCACTCATTTTTCTCACTCTCACATTTCCTCCCATGGCTGTGCAATTTCTGTATTGCTTCTTCCACATTTTCCCCCTGAAACGATTCTGTTCCTGTAAGACAATTTCAAAACCCTTTGCTGTTTCATCAATGGAATAATAAGAGCTGACATCAGGTTTTTTGATTTGACAGTTTTATGAGATTACAAGGAGACAGGGTTCATACTTCTGAGTCACTGCTTTGGAAAGACTCCGCAGATGCAGGTAGACATATTGGAAAGTTGTCTCCCGCAGCAATAAGAAACACCAGAATCACAGGACTCTCATGCCACAGAGACTGTGCATTTGTCAGCTATTTGCAATGTGTGTAGCTGGCTACCAGACAGCAACCAAGACCTGCGCATAAACGCCACTAATCCTGCTTCTACTACTACAATATGATAGTTACTTGATTTTGATAATGCTTTGTCTTTCTTGCTTCTCTGCTTTTGGAGGCCGCACTACCACCAGCAAGCCTTGCGTTGTTTGTGCTTAAATACACACTGTGCTCTGTGGTCACAGATGTTAGGCAGCACAGACACTGAGATTACTGGGGGGGGGGGTAGGAAGCAAGCATATGAGGAAAGCAAAAACTTCTGATGCTGAACTGTGATCCACCTCCAGAAGGAAGTGCCTTCGTTGAAAAGCCAGATGACAAGGTCTTAAAAGCAGGTTCGGTCAAAATTAAGGCATCGACTGCATTCGTGAGCTTCTGAGGGTCAATGGCAGACCGTTACAGAAACATCCACTTCAACGTGTACTTAAGTGACTCCTCTGCGGACTTTTTCCCCCGCTGAGGAGCCATCTAAAAGCCCAGGCTAAACAAGGCCGGCTGCGTACGTGAGTTCGGGCATACCCCACCTCTGCTGCATGAAGCTCATTTTGGAAAGAATTCACGTCCTCGCTCGCGGCCCGTTCCGACTCCCCGCCCGAGTACGCCGGAGACAAAGAAGCCGCTCGGCCGCCTTCGCCCTCGCCCCGGCCGCGCACATGGGGCTGCGGCGGGGGCCGAGCGCCGGCCGCGCCAGCCAGCCAGTCGCCGGCGCCGCGGCCCGGCCGCGCTCCCCGCCGCACCACCTGGCTGGCGGGCGCCCACGGGCAAGCCTCGGCTTGCCCGGAAAGCCCCGGGCTCCGGCCGACCCCAGCGCCGCGTCAGCCCCAGGGCGCCGGGCTCCCGGCCCGCCAGTCTCTGACCGGCGAGGAGATGCTGCCCCGGCCACAACACCGCCCCGCGGGCCGTGCCGTCGCCCCAGATGCGGCGGCGGTCACGGGGTCGGCATCACGCTTCGATCAGGCTCCCGACGCGGAGCCATCTTGTCCCCCGGAGCCGCCGCCCGGCCCCGGCCTCCCCCCGGCAGGGGGCTCCCGGCCCCCGCTGCCTCCGCGCCGCCGGCCCGACAGGGCCCAGGGGCGCGGGAGCCCCGGCTGCAGGGGCGCTGCCCTTCCCGGCGGCCGCCCGCCCCGGCCCGACAGACGCCGCCACACAGACACCGGCGGGGGGAGGCCGGGCCGGCGGGCGGGGCCGGCGGCAGCCAGGCTCACAAAGCGGCTTTGTGCCCGGGCCGGGCCGGGCGGGAGCCGCGGAGAGGTCGCCCCCTTCTCCTCTCCCGGCAGAGGAGCGGAGAGGGGCACCGGCAGGCTGGAGCAGGGGGAGAGGGGCGCCGGGGTCGGGCGGAAGGCCGAGCCGCGCCGCAGCCGCGCTGGCTCGGCTCTCCCTGCGGCCCGCCCGAGAGGAGCCGCAGCCCGGCGCTGCGAGAAGCCGCCCGGAGCCGGCTTGGCCCGGGCGACAGAACAAAGAGACAACATGGAGGAGACCGGGGGGGGGGGTGAAAGGGGGAGGAGAGGCGCGGGAGCCGGGCACAGGCGGGCAGCCGGCGGGGCACACGCCCAGCAGGACGAGGGTCCGGGGGAGGCGGGGCGGGGGGCGCGGGCGGCACTCACAGGAATATGGTTACTCATTGAAGACTGTAGCCTGATCATACAGCCGGGGTGCGGGCGCCACCGCCGGGGGCAGGAGGAGCAGAACCAGGAGGACGCGGAGGCGCTGGAGGCCGCGGAGCTGCCGGAGGGGGTTCGGCGGCGGAGCGGGGATGGACCATACAGCTGCGGCAGCGGGCGGCTCTGCGGGCTGGCGCGGAGCGGACGCGGCTGCACCAGCAGGGACACTCAGCGCCGCCTCCCGCACAAGCGCCCGGGTTCCGCCCCTCGCTCACACACGTCGGCGACGAGCGTCGCGCCCGCCCAATTAGAGGCGCCGCCAGCGCGTCCGGGGCGGGAGCGAGGCCGCCGGGGGGGCGTGGCGCCGGCAGGCTGGGCGGAGGCGGCGGGGAGCCGAGAGGCGGAGGCAGCCGGCGAGAACCGGTTAGCGAATGAAGCGGCTGGTGGCGGGGCTGGGGAGGGGCGCGGCGTGGCGGGGGCAGAGCGGGACGCGCGGGCGGGCGCGGGGATCGCCTGCAGGGGCCGGGCCGGGGCCACCCTGCGCGGCAGCCCCACCCCCCGCTGGCCGTCGCCGGCGGCTTCGCCGGGAAGCGCCTGGCGCGGCCTCCGGCTCCCCTGGGACGGCGAGTTCTAGACTCTTCCCCGCGCCCCCGGGGCAGGGTGGCCGGCTGGCGCCCCGCTGCGGCCCGCCGGCTGCGGCCGGCCTCTCCCCGGGGCCGAGGGCAGGGCGCCCGGCGGGGCCGAGGGGAAGGCGGCAAGGGCAGTGCGCGGGGCTGCGGGAGGGGGACATTGTGCGGGGCGGTGGGGAGAGGCGGGAGAGCCGTTCCCGGTGAGGGCAGCTGGACGCGGGGTGGCGTACTGCTGCCCTCCGGCGTCGGAAGAGGAGTGCGAGGTTGAACGGCGGTGGATGCGTTTTAATCCCTAAGCCCCTTCGCTTTCGGGCTGCAAAACCCCTTTTGCAAGTTTAATGGTAATAGGAAGCTCCTGGCGCGTTTTGTCAGCAGATTGTTCTGTGCTTTCAAGCCGAGATAAAATCATTRTTTCTGGTTTTACAGGTGGGAGATCAGCCCAGGAGCCCAGAAGTGGTGTTGTGGGAAACAATATGGACTTTCTCAGCCTTGTGTTCTCTCTCGCTCCTAGGAAACACTGTCTCCCAAGGCACAGGCGTCACTGAAAGGCAGACATGTCGTGGGTGAAATCGGGCGGTGGGAAAAGCCTATGGTATCACTGCTGTGTGTAACTGATAGAGGCATGGGAGTCAGTCTCCACCTGGACACCCTCAACCTGGAAAACACCTTCATGTGGGTCAGCGCTAGCTTTATGAAATAACAGGCTATTTTTAGCTTCAGTTAGTCTGATACTGTTCTAGTTATATTTAACTAGTTAAGCCTTTCTTCTGCATGTTATGTTATTGTTACTACATAGATTACAAGAGTCTGCAGAAGTTGTTTTTGATCTAAAAAATAAAACAGCTCAATTCTGAATCTCAGCAGTTTGTATTGACTTGTACAAAGGCATGGCTGGTTTGTGTTTTTGCCCAAATTTTCTATTTTTGTGTAACCTGCAGAAACCATGGCTTGTACAGAGGAGGTTTTTGTCGTAACTGACAGTGAGAGATGTTATTCAGAACATGTCTGTATTGCCTTTCACTCCACTTGGCTTCAGATGGGCATAAGCTAATTTCTGACCGGGAGACATGTCTCTGCTAGGATAATATATGCAGCTTTTCTGGGCTATAAATACATCTGGGCTGTATTTATTTACATTTGGGTTTTGTATTTACTGACTGTCTCAGGGCACGTGTCTGGTGAACTTGCAGCTGTTTCCACTTCTCCATGTAAAACTTCTTGAAAATGTGCTCAGAATCCTGTAAAATAAGAAGATGATCCCAAGGTTAATGGCTGCTTGGAATATTGGTGGTTACAATGTTAGGAAGGTTTTGGGGAAAAAAGAGACAAGTCAACAGCTTCTCTCTCTTGTCAATAAAGCTTGAGGAATTTGCTCTGGATAGAGTTCTGAGACAGATTAAACGGCTCTTTACCTGCTTTAATCCATGCTTTTTTTTTCCCCCCTCCAACAATGCAAGCTTTTGTTTACTGTTTCATTGCACATTAAACTGATCAGGATTTTAGGATCAAATTACTTTCTGCTGCAACATCCTTTCAGTACTGTAGCACAGTAGTTTGCACTGGAAATAAGAGTCACTGGCAGTTTCTTTGAAATTATATTCCCTAGGAAGAAAGGATTTAGCTCAGAAAACTTTTAGTCTAAAAACACATGTTTTTTTTTCTTTTTGAAGAAAGAATGCCTGTGCCGTTTTAACTATTTAATATTCATTTTTATTATGATAGTCCCTATCTGGACCCCCTAGTTGTGGTTAATTATGTCATACTAGTTGGCGCTTAAGATGCAGTCCCTATGTTTTATGCTTTGAGATGACAAGAGATACTTGGAGTGTTAGAGAGAACTAGACTACAACAAAGTAGTCTACTATTTCATATAACATGGACAGAGTCAAAGATGGGATAGGAGAAACAGACAAGTGGATAGTTACAAGGTGCCAGCTAGTGAACTGATGAAACAAAGTGAGTTGAGGAGGCAGAAAATAACAGAAAGATAGAAGACTCTGAAGAACTTTAAAGATAAGAAAAAAAAATGCTTGTAAAGAGAAGTCTGTGGGGCGAATTCAGAAGAGACTGACATTAATCAGTTTCAGAAGCAAAGATGTGATCATCACCATTGTGGTATTAGGAAGATTAATACAACTTTTATGATAAGAGACTATAATAGGACAAGGTTTGAATATATTTTTGAAGCAGTGTGAGACAAAAATAAAATTTGGGCATAGCCTGACTGTCCAGCACTTAGCTAGTTGACTATTATCAATATTTTTTGAAAGTTTTAATAGGAAGTTGTGCATTAACCCAGTCAATTTAAAGAATACCAGTTTCAAAAATCAAAATACTAAGTTATACCTTATGATTACTTTCTTTGTTTTATAAAACCTGCTGTTTTGTAATCTGATAATTTGATGTTGCCTTATTCTCTTAAGTACAGTAGTGAAAAAAATTCCCTATTCACTTTCTTTATGTAAAAGTGTATATACTTTATATGTTTTGTTAGCCATTTTTGTCAAGAAGGGGAATCCTAGCATAATTAGGAAGCAATTTTTTACTTCTAATCATCTTTGTCGACCTTCCTGTACTTATAAAAAATTCATTATATTTTTTAACCGGAGGGACCAGAACAGGAAGTAGTCTTCAACGTGCAGCCACACAGTGTCCATGCATCACTTTGAAGTGGTTTGTATTAATTTCTTGCTACTACACGTGTTCTGGTTTGAGAATGCTGCTTCTATGGGATTCATGAAAGTTAGACTATAAAATATTACTCTTATGTTTGAAATATGTATCTTTATGTATCAACTGATACAAATATTTCTCAAAGACCAAATAAAAATACTGATTCTTAATGTGCTTGTCTTTTGCAGACACTTAACTTCCTTAGTCCCTCTAGCCAGAAGTTATCCCTGACATTTATGTAGGTCTTCTGTATCATAACATGAGGGCAAAAAACCCCAAGCAATTGTATACTGGAAAGGAATACCAGAATCTGAATTTGTTTAAGTACCAGTTGGATGTAGTTTCACTGTAGTTTCACTGTATTCATGTGGACTAATCCTATTTTAAATTTGAATGGAATCAGGGGGATTTTATATAGATATTGATGTCATGTCCGTTACTAGTCTATCTGTATGGAATTAACTTCCATGCTTAAGGGTTTGCTGGTTAGATCTTTGATTTGCTGATAATAACTGTAGATTTTTGTGGTGAAATTTCTGAAGGCTGTGTTTATGCCCATGTCATGCCAATGTTTAAAAAGGCGAAGTTGAGTTGACTATGACCAGGTTAGACTGTCATCTAATAGAAAACTCACACATGACTAAGCTGATTAAAACAAAAAGAATGAAAGGATAAGAATATAATTAATGCAAATCRATGTAGTTCTAGGGAAAATAGCTATTGTAAAAAAAGCTGACTTCATGCTTTGATAAGATTACAAGATTAGCATAAAAGTAACTGCATAGCTGTAACACTAAATGTTCATGTTTTCAAACAGTTTTATGAAAGAAGCGTAGTCAAAGATCACTGAAAAAAACCAAGTGTGACTGATGCAAAGTGATGAATAGCAAGTAACAATGATGTCAACGTAGTTACGCAGAGTAATCTAGATTGTTTAGTGTTCACTCAAAAATGTGTTTTAGCACAGACACATGAAAAGTCATACAGCTAGAACCAGGAACACAAGCAAGATTTATAAGTTTTTAAGAATGCTTCTGTTACACTAAAAAGAGTCCAGGGATTATAATGGAGAAGTAAGTCAGTATTAACACCCAGGGCAGTGCTGTGATAACAGTAAAAATGATCCTTACGTGATCCTTAGATATATAACATGAAATTGTGAGAGGGGGTAGAGAGATTTTTATTTTTACATAGCATCAATACTAACTATTGAAATACCATATTGTGGTGGGTTGACCTTGGCTGGATGCCAGGTGTCCACCAAGCTGCTCTATCACTTCTCCTCCTCAACTGGACGGGGGAGAACAAAAAATACGACGAAAGGCTCGTGGGTCAAGATAAGGACAAGGAGATCACTAAGCAATTACCGTCACGGGCAAAACAGGCTCAACTCAGGGAAATTAATTTAATTTATTGCCAATCGAAATCAGAGTAGGATAATGAGAAATAAAACCAAATCTTAAAACACCTTACCCCCACCCCTCCCTTCTTCCTCGGCTCAACTTCACTCCCAATTTTCTCTACCTCCTCCCTCCGAGCAGCGTGGGAGGATGGGGAATGGGGGTTGTGGTCAGTTCATCACACATTGTTTCTGCCCCTCCTTCCTCCTCAGGGGGAGGACTCCTCACACTCTTCCCCTGCTCCAGCGTGGGGTCTCTCCCTCAGGAGACAGTCCTCCACAAACTTCTCCAACGTGAGTCCTTCCCACAGGCTGCAGTTCTTCACAAACTGCTCCAGCGTGGGTCCCCCACGGGGTCACAAGTCCTGCTAGAAAGCCTGCTCCAGCGTGGGCTCCTCTCCACGGGTCCACAGGTCGTGCCAGGAGCCTGCTCCAGCGTGGGCTATCCACGGGGTCACAGCCTCCTTTGGGCATCCACCTGCTCTGGCATGGCGTCTTCCACAGGCTGCAGGTGGATATCTGCTCCACCGTTAACCTCCATGGGCTGCAGGGGGACAGCCTGCCTCACCATGGTCTTCATCACGGGCTGCAGGGGAATCTTTGCTCTGGCGCCTGGAGCACCTCCTCCCCCTCCTTCTTCACTGACCTTGGTGTCTGCAGAGTTGTTTCTCTTACGGATTCTCACTCCTCTCTTCTGACTGCTGTTGTTGTGCAGCAGTTTTTTTCCCCCCTTCTTAAATATGTTATCACAGAAGCACTACCACCGTCGCTGTTGGGCTCAGCCTTGGCCAGCAGTGGGTCCGTCTTGGAGCCAGCTGGCATTGGCTCTGTCGGACACAGGGGAAGCTTCTAGCAGCTTCTCACAGAAGCCACCCCCGTAGCCCCCCCACTACCAAAACCTTGCTACGCAAACCCAATACACATGTGCAGTTCTGTTGACCACAGACCTCTCAAGTTACCTTATTTTCTGATATAACGCCCCCCCCCC